>PVKW010006310.1:0-78311 GCA_004027895.1 Orientallactaga bullata
AAAAAAAAATAATACTAAAAAAAAATTAAAAAAAAAACCTGTGGAGGGGCCATCTACCGCATATGCTGCACAATACAGAAAACACTGTCGTGTTCAACCTTAAAAGTTACATTTAAAACAAGATTCCCTTTAAAAACACACACACACAATGACAGTGACAAAATAAAAACACTGGATGAATACTGCAGGAAGGGATCTAGGTAATCCACAGCCATCTTGGTATTAGGGTCTCAAGCCCACTGTGACTGAATACAAGCACGCTTTGTATGAGCGTCTCAGACACAGGACTCCCCGGCTCTGGCCACCTTGAATTTAAACTGTTATGTGCATTATATCTACATGTGGACACAGTTTTTTTTTTTTTTAAATTAGGAGGCAAGCACATGCATAAAGGTGTTACTCCACTAGGTATCAGGGTGGGTTGGGTGGGGGAAGCAGGGGACAGTTAAAAAAGAAAATAGCTATATTACCTGTGGAGAGATAATATAACTGGCTTATAGTTCTTTAAATTAAAAGAAATTGGTACTGAAAGGAAGTGTAATCCAAAAATATTACTAAAATAATCCAAAGAGATGTCCATTGTCCAACACATTCTTAGTCCAGTCAGAACTCACAATGACTTGGATGGTTTACAGGAGAATGTTAACTTCTGAAAGGTGAAGCCTGGACCCTCTGGGTAGGTGTTTGGCACCCAAACCTTCACTGAAGAATGCAAAGCAAGAGACATCTGAGGCCAAGTCTTCTCTTGACAGTGGGGTTACTTCTGAGGACAGGTGTATGTTCCTTTTCTATGAACACTGTGCATTTGAAGCGTTAGGTTTCTTCAGTGGTGGGGGTGGGTGCAGGCTTCTGATCTACTTGAAGTCGGGGAGCTAACGTGTCCTTCTCCAAGTAGAGCAGGGACCATTGGTGAGAAGTATTGGTGCTTGAAGAGAGAGAGAGGCTGCTTTGCATCTACTCAGTGTCTAGAACCAATTTCAGCCTCAGAACTCAGCTGTGAAGGAACTCCCTTAGGCATGTGGTAGCCATGTAGCCAGTAGTTCGAGACCAGGAAACTGGAAACAGGTGAAAGTGCACACTGTTATCTGGAGATGTATGTGTATGTTCTGGAGGGGCAACGTGTCTCGTTCTGGGTACTGGGAGGCACATTTAAGAAATCCCAAATCAAAATAGTGTCATCGTGAGAGCTGCTGATCTGAAATTCATCAAATTGTAGCTGAAACACGTGTCCAGAATGTTCCACCAAGGTGTGCAAACACAGCTTGCTCACTGGGGCTCGGGGATCAAGAGCAGCTTGCAAGTCCCAAACCTTAATTTTCCCATCATAGGCACCACTGACAATCCTCTTGTTATCAAACTGGATACATCAGACCAATTCTTCATGCCCCTCCAGGACTCATAAACAGGCGCCACATTCGATATCCCATAGCCTGATGGTATTATCCGATGATCCGTTAACAACCAGCCTGTCCTGGTACTGGAAACAGGTAATGCCATGCTTGTGCCCATTGAGAGTACGAACAAATTCACAGGTGTTCGTACTCCAGACTTTAATGGTTCTGTCTCCAGAGGCAGACACAATGTATTTGTCACCTAAGTCTATTACATTGACTGCAGCACAGTGGTCAGCCAGCACCCTGTGTAAAGTGATATCTGTGGCTGAAGCCATATACCAGCCTGTCCTGGTACTGGAGACAGGTAATGCCATGCTTGTGCCCATTGAGAGTACGAACAAATTCACAGGTGTTCGTACTCCAGAATTTAATGGTTCTGTCTCCAGAGGCAGACACGATGTATTTGTCATCAAAGTCTATTACATTGACTGCAGCACAGTGGTCAACCAGCACCCTGCGTAAAGTGATATCTGTGGCAGAAGCCATGTCCCAGACAGCAATAGAACGTTCTTTGGAATAAGTCACCATCAGTCCATTGCTAAAGCATAGGTGCAATACAGCCTCATTGTGATGGATGAGCGTGTTAAGAACTTCCCCTGTATTCACATCCCAGACTCTCGCTGTAGAATCTGAAGAACCTGTTACAATGACACGTTCATCATACTAGAGACAGAGGACAGAGCTTGTTTTATCCCAAATCTTAATAGAATTATCCTGCAGACCACTGATGATCTTCTCATCGTCATTCTGTAAGCAGTAGATGCCTTTACTATTCTCAGAGCAGCACTGAATCCTCTGTAAGTTGTGCCATCCACACCACCAGTTAGATTCTATAGTCTCTATATCCTGGATAATCTTTGGATATAATGATCTATGAAATGAATTGGGAGGACCATCTGTGGGTCTGGTTTTAAACAGGTACTGATCCCACCCTCTCCTTTCTGAGAGTCTCTTCCACAGAGGATCAGTGTGCACCATTTGCTCAATCAGCTTCTTCCAGAGCATGCCCTCTGAGATCACTCACTGCCATTCTTTACATACCAGCTCTGTGGCACACAGAGACCTGGCGTCCATATACAAAAGAATGTTTTCTGCTATGTGATCTAAGCCTTGTTCTGGTAAGGCAGTGATGAAGTTCCGCTGAAACTTGGGCTTCAGGTAAGAGTTAATATGTCCATGCTGATAATGACACATTCGTGAAATAAGATGCTCCACAAATTCCACTTGATCTGATTCAGACCACCGGTCAAAATATTTAATACACAAGTCATTTTCTTTTTGGTAGTTTCCCTCTGATGGTCTCTTTCTGGAGATGATCATAGATTATGTTCCATTACAAAACATTTTACACTTCAGATCACCAATCCCGAATGAATGGGGGCATTCTCTTTCAGACTAGTCTGAGAAAAGACAACAGTCAAGCATCTTCCAAGATCCTTTCCATTTACTGTATCCAGCTTTCTTCAACAAAATCCCAAACATGCACTTTGGTAACATGAGCTCGATGGTCTTGTCCTCAATCACAGAGTCTGGCTCCATGTCGGCCTGCCACGCTCTCCCCGCGCAGCAGCAGCCTTGGCAAGGAGGCGACCCCGAGGGCGGAACAAGTGCAGGCGGCTATCACACCTACTCCACCTCCAAAATGTTAAATTCCAAAATCTCCTGGACTGTCATCTTCTATCCTTATCAGTGTTTATATTAGTCCAAATACAGCTAGTCCTTTGCTGTTTATCCCATACTTCTGATCTTGTATATTAATTCCGTGTTGCTATTCAATGAATTTAGTCATACATCTAGAAGTTACTGGCAATACCTTTTATTACTCATAGTTTTTTACATCAGAAGACTAGGTTCTCTTATCTGGGCTTCACAAGGCTATAATCAATGTGTTGTGTTGGATGGGCTGCTGTAGAAGATTCTTGGAAAGGATGCTTTCAGGTTCATTCTGTATCATTCATAGAACTCTCCCCCCCCCCAAGCCATCAGGATCAAATCAAATTGTCTTGATATCATCCAGGCCTTCTGTGAACTCCTAAAGATTGCCTATAGTTCCTTACCATGTGACCTCTTCCATATTTAAAGTCAGAAACAAATCCCCTTTGTACTTGCAATTACACTGCCTCCTCCCAATTCTGCCTCCAGTGTGGCATAGCTCTCTGCTTTGAAAGGGCTCACACAGAGATCTACCCTTTACCTTATAAAGAATTGTAATAATGAGAGTAGGGAATGGCAACAGGAATCAAAATCTTGCCTATCACATCTTCTATTCATATTGCTGAACTTTTCTTCATCACCAGCCTAGATGTTCGTTGTTTCAACCATGCTTTGCAGTCATTTTAAATTTTCTTATCCCATTTTTATTCAACTGACCCATCCTAGTCATTTAACCTTTATTCTTAACCTTCGAGTGTTGACAAAAGCAGAAAGCCTGTGCAAATGTATAAATTATAACTCACTCACTTTGTCTCTTCTTGTTTGGAATATTGCAGTAGGTCTCCATCACCAAACCCAATACCCTCCAGTCCACCTCTCTCAATGCTGCGAGAGGATTGTTTTTTCTAAAATGCAACTCTGATCTTGTTAGTCTACATTTAAAATCATGGGATAGCTACCCATTTATTTCAGAACAAATTATTGGCACTTTGTTATATAAGGATGATCTTGAGTGACTTTGGACCATTTATCAAACCTTATCTCTCACTGTACTCCTACAGAGCCCCCCAGCTCAAACTATTGTTTGTTATTTATACTATAGATTTTTAAATTTTAATTTATTTTTATTGAGACAGAGAAGGCAGAGAGAGAGAGAGAGAGGGAGAGAGAGAGAGAGAGAATGGACACACCAGGGCCTCTAGCCATTGCAAACAAACTCCAGATGCATGCACCACCCTGTGCATCTGGCTTAAGTGGGACCTGGAGAATCAAATCTGGGTCCTTAGGCTACAAAGGGCAGTGCCTTAACTGCTAAGCAATCTCTCCAGCCCTATACCATAGTTTTTAATACTTCCCAGTTTTATTCATATACAGCTTATTTATTTTTGTGTTATGCCTATCTATTTTCATATTTTGTCTTTTATTCATTCTTCAAGGCAAAATCACCCTGTGAAGACATCTCTGATCCATTTCTTTGGCTCAAGCATGTTATCCATCCTTTCCTTTTAAAATTATTATATTTTTAGTATGTGTATGTATGATGTTTGTACATGCATTCACATGTGTGAGTGTGAACATATATGTGCAATGGTCAGAGGACAACTTTGGGTGTTAGTCCTCATCTTACACCTTATTTGAGGCAGGCTGCCAAGTTGTTCATTACTGTATTCACCCGACTAACTGACTCTTGAGCTTCTTGGAGAATCTTCTGTTTCTGCATCCTTTCTTGCCATAGTATTTGGAATACAGCTGTTTGCTATAGCATCTGGCTTTATGTGGGTTCTGGGGATCTAAACTGAAGTATACACAGTGTGAGGTAATCAGTCACTTTATACATTGAGCCATCTCCCCAGCCCTGCTATCCATTCTTGCACAGAGAGCTCCTTACCTATCTTTGAATCATATTGAATTTATGATTATGAGTACTTTGTTGAAAGGAACTTATCTATTCTTTTGCTTCTGTTTCTCTTAACTTGTAAATGGAGGTTAACACATAGTAGGCACTCAGTATGTGCTTGAATAATTGGATTTATTCTAGATGCAAAGATAAAGGCAAACTTATTTGAAACTATGAATCTGGTGAACTAAACCATCAAGACTGACTTCATCTCATGATCTTGTTATAATTACCAGGAAAAGCTACAGAGACACTTAATCATGTGCCAGTAGGCTGCTTTCATGAAGATTACATTCATCCTGTTTTTCTGTTCACAGGATGGTCAGTATGTTTATGAAAGATAGAAAGAATGTAAAATTGCCTGTCATATGCTTCTATTATATCCCTTGGTCTTAATGATAAATAAATAAAAAATTTTAACTAGGGCTGGAGGAATGGATCAGTGGTTAAGTGCACTTTATGCACAAGCATTAGGGCCTGAGGTAGACCGGAAACCACACAAGTTCAAATCTCTAGACCCCAGGCTGGAGATATGGCTTAGCAGTTAAGCACTTGCCTGTGAAGCCTAAGGACCCCAGTTCAAGGATCGATTCCCCAGTACCCACGTAAGCCAGATGCACGAGGTGGTGCATGCATTTGGAGTTCGTTTGCAGTGATGGGAGGCCCTAGCATGCCCATCCTCTCTCTCTCTTTCTCTCTCTCAAGTAAATAAATAAAAATAAAAATAAAATTTAAAACAAGTGTCAAATCTCTAGATCCCACTTATACAAGATGTATGGCCACATGGGCCTATAATCCAAGCCCTGCAAAGAGGAACAGAGACAAGGGAATTTCCCTGGCTTGTGAAAAATAGCAAGTTCTGATATCAGTAAGAGACTCCAGCTCTGATGGTAGAGTGATAGAGTGGGATACCTCAAGTTCTGCTCTGGCCACCGCAAGCAAGTACACCCTGACACAGGTGAGTATATTGGGTGCTGGAAGGGCACACACATGCATACACCACACACACTATACCAAATACACACACACATTATACACTTGCATACACATAAACAAAACAAAAAAAAAAGGGTTGGAGAGATGGCCTAGTGGGTAGGGCACTTGTCTGCAAAGCCAAGGGACCCAGGTTCAATTTCCCAGGACCTACATATGCCAGATGCACAAGGTAGCACATGCATCTGGAGTTTGTTTGCAGCGGCTGGAGTCCCTGGTACACCCATTATCTCTCTTTCTCTCTCAAATAAATAAATATAAATATTAAAAAAGCCAAAATGAACTGCTTAAAATTGATAACCATTCTATAATCTCATAAATTAAATTGCACACAGTAACACAGAAGCTGACTACCTTCTGTGAAAACAATCAATAGAAATTTGGTTTTTCATTGCGGAAGAGGGGGCAGATAGAATGGAAGAGCCAAAGGAAGGGTATGACTTCTTACAATGCAACTGCCCAGACAGAAATTGGCCTCGATATTCATGACCTTGCAGTGCCTAGCAATACCTTCGCAAGACCTCAAAATAGAAGAAAGAGATGATGACATCAAATTAAAAGAGAGACTAATGGAGAGAGGGAGGGGATATGATGGAGATTGGAGTTCTAAAGTCAAATGGGGGAGGGGAGGGAAATATCATGTGTTTTTAGTATGTAAGTATAGAAGGTGTCAATAAAAATATAATTAAAAAAAGAAATTTGGTTTTTATTTTCCTTGGTTTTACTGCTTATTCTTTTCATGTCTACTAACTCATTTGTTTCAGTAACTAAATTTTTCTAATTTCCTTTATTATGTCACAATTGTGTCTTTGCATTTGTTTTATACCTAAAAGTAATTGAAGACAGCTTAGAGAAGAGCTGATTTCAATAGCTTCTTTGTAGTCTAGAAGGAAATCTTCACCTTCAAATGGATAGTATAGCATTGATAGAAACCAGGAGACAAACTGAAGGCTGTAGATGGGAAGCTGGGGAGAATTTTACTCCCACTAACTAAGTATATTAACTCTAGTTATTTGAGATCCTGAATGTTCCTTAATATAGTGTGATAAAAATGTCATAGCCCCAAATTGAAGGCATTTAACTTGTTTATTTTACTTGTATAAAATGTTTATGTAGTCTGAACATGGTCCTCATAACAAATATAGAGGTAACTTCTGTTACATGTTAGAGTGGTTTATACATCTCTTTGTTATAAAATGTAGTTTTATTACATATAAATTAAATTAAATCTTAAGTATTGGGTTCTATAGCTAACTCAATTATTCATATTTCAGAAATGAATGATGGGCTTTCTCTTGGTCTGTTAATTCTCAAAGACATTCTTAATTTAGAATGTTTTCCTTCTTGAGGATTAATTCTTTCTTTGTATATATGTACAAGAAACTTCCACAGTTAACTGCTTAGGGGTCTCTGGTGAGCCCAGATACTCTTTCAGCTTCTAACAGCTCATAGTCTCCCTGTATTAAATTCCTCCAGTGACAATTCATCCATAGGTATGAAATGTCCTGTCAATATAGTATAGGGGTGGGGGGGAATTATACATAGCCTGGTGAATAGAACTTCTTTGAAAGTCAAGGACTGCTAGTACTGTAGATTAAGAATGCTGATTAGAAAATGAATGTAGATAAGGCTCAGAAGCAGATTGAGCACTGTCCCCCAAAGAGAAAAAGAGCCACATATCCTTGGCTAAAAGAGGGGTTATATACATAAAATTCTCCCTAAATTAATAATACTTATCCTATTTAAACTATGATGGCTTTATTCGCCTTGGGAAAATCTGTTCTTCTGTTTCAGAAGATAGTGAGACCCAAGATATAAATTACCCTTCGTGCCTCAGCCATGCCACAACTGAAATCACAGAGGAATTGGGGAGATGAGCAAGAGTGCTGCTTCCATACTGAACCTGATAATCAGCGCCAGGGTAAAGGAGAAAGACGCTGAGGACACTCAACACCTACCAAACAGAGATCCAGAAGCTCCTAAGAGCTCATCATTAAACAGACTTAAAACTCACCCACCATAGCTCAGTGAATTTCACAGAAGAGGGGGCAGAAAGTTTGTAAAAGCCACAAGTTGGGACATCATGCCCAGAGGCATTACCTCTCCCCAATAACTGCTGCTCCCACAACGCATAACCCATTACCTCACAGGGAAAACTGCAACCCCACTGAGGAGGGCCCCCAGCAGAAGGGGGCAGGGACCAGGGAAAAGAGGGTACCAATACATGATTTATCCACACAAAATACTTTGTTAATATTAATAATAATAATAAGAAATCCAAAAAATAGAAAGCAGAATCTTTTCTTTGTGCTGTTATACTGACTTGAGGGATTAACTTATGAGAAATACCTAGAAAGTGAGAGGTCTTCCCTTTCACTTCATACATGAAGTAACTGCCCAAAATTGTAATAGGGCTTGGGAAAGATTTACATGGAGCTACTGACAGAGCCTGGGCTAACTTGGTATCTTGTAGGCCAGTGCTACATTTCTTTGTTTTTATTTTCTGTAAGCCTTTACTCTAAGTACTTTAACATAGTCAAACTACTACAATTAAATAAAAAGTTACTTTTTAAAAAATAATTAGTATTTTTTCAGCCTCCTTGGCTGCACCTCAGCTGTAACAGCTGAGGGGATTAGCAAGTAACATGCTTGGTTCTTAAGTTAGTCATGCTACTTTTCAAAAGGAATGATTTGGGAAATTCTTTTTACATGCTTAATAGAGTGTACAGCTCTGGTGTGTGAGAGAAACCTCTTTTGTACTGTATGAGAGCTTCTTTGTTGCTTTACACTGTAGACCTTTCTAATGGAAGGAATGGGAAAGAAGCTATTATGCTATTTTGCAGTTACAATTCAGAATCATGTCCTTGGTAGTGCTGAAAGAAATTTGACAATGGGATATTAGGAAGTGTTAGGCTTACTCATGCTATTTTTTATCAGTCTATTTCAAGCCTTTCCATGTTTTTTTTTTAAAGTGATGGAATAAAAAATGAAACAGTGTACAATGATTTTGATGAAATCTTGTAAGTACTTTGGTTGCTAAGGCAACATCTTCTTTTGTCTCTATTTAATGTGACTTCTCCCTCTGTGGTTTGACTTCTTGAAAGCAGATATTTATTTTTAAAAGTAAACAAAATTCCAACCTTATAGAAAGAATAAGCCCTCTTACTCCAACTAATTTTTCTTGAGTAAAGCTCAGTTTATGAAGAGAAACTTTTTAATATAGTATTAGACAAAATGGTAAAGTAGCCAAGCATTGTCTTCTTAAAACTCTGTCCTAGATGTTGTTTCAGACTCCCATCTCAGTGCCTTCGGCTACCTCATGGACACTCTCCATAATATCCCACCACGATCCCCTTTAATCCTGCACCTCAATACCACCCGCACTCCCTACCCATTCATGATTTCATTATCTTATGCTCATCCCTTCAGTAATTGTTCATTGTTTTACAAAATACCTACTGGCTGAAATCATTGGCTTTCTTAGATATTGATTTTCTTCTTAGCTGAATCCTTATATATAAATTCATTTTGACGTAACAAAACTTGATCGTTGAATTTCTTAACCTTAGCACTATTTACTCTTTAGGGCAGATGATGACTTCTTTGTTATGGAGGCTGTGTTATACAGTATAGGGTACCTGAAAACATCCTTGTCTCTACCACTAGGGGCTACTGGCAAGTTCCCTAGTGTGATACCCAAAATATCTTCACACATTGCTAAAAGTCACCTGGTTATCCCAATAACCAACATTGAGAGCAATTGCTTATCCTAAAGGAATCATGCCATTTTGATAATTTCTGGGGTTACAGATTGTCAGTGGGAAGATATGTGTGTGTGTGTGTATATATATCTTGAATATATGTATTTGAAATTTTTAGTGATCAACTTAGTTGGCTCTTAACTCATACTGTGCATAAAGTTGGAGTAATTAACTCCACTTACCTACTTGATCTTGTTTAATATTTTACTGGGGCACCACTTTAAGCATGTAGTTAAATGAATTATACCAAACACATACTCTTATGTAATCACCAACATCAAGATTGATAATGTTGCTCTTAAATAATTTAGTTCCCTTGTGCCTTTTTGGAGAGGTAACCGCTCATCTGTCATGTGTCTCTACAAATGAGTTTTGTCATTTCTAGGATTTTCTATGACAATACTATAGCGTGTAACCATTTGTGAGTGCCTTCTTTCATTCAGCATGTTTTTGAGATCCATTAATGCTGTTTCCTAGATCAGTAATTCTTTTTATTGCCAAGTAATAATATATAACAATATTTTTTCATTCATGTGTTGATAGACATCAGAAATCTATGGGTTTTACTACTATAGATGGATTATCTCAGAACATTTGTATAAAAGCCTTTGTGGTCATAGAAACTTATTTTACTTGAGTATTTATGTTTACATATAAATTCATCTATATATCATGCATTTATTTATTTATCTATATGTAGGAATAGCATTCCTGGGTCATACTCAGTGTCTTTAAATGCATTAGGTGATGAATATTACTTTCCAGTCCAAAAATGAAAATTTGGAAAATTGTATAGAAATAGGAAAAATGTAACAGTAATTAAGAATATGGGCCTAGATCTAACTGAGCATGGTGATGCTTACCTTTAATCTCAACAGTAGGGAGACTGAGGTAGGAGGGTTATGAGTTCAACATCATTATCAGACCCTGGCTCTCAGGGATCAATGGGCATATATACAAATAGTGACTCTACCAATTAATAGCTTTGTGGCTTTGGAATGGCTATTATATGTCTTTGTTTCAAATTCCTTATCTATACAATGGATGTAAGAATAGTTATTTCATGGAAATGTTTTGAGAAATAAATATCATAATGCAAATAAAACAACTTCCATAGGACATGCTACATGGAAAATGCTAGTGCTTATTTTTGCTGATATTATTATTGAATTATAAATGTAACAATATTGACTTACAAAAATTTTAATTTGTGACTGTGATTCTGATATGCTAAATGTAATAATAGTAAGTTGGCAAATCAAGATAGGGGAAATTGACAGACCAGTAACAAAGCAAGGAATAGGGCTTATTAAATGTTATGAAATGTGTATACAAAAGAAAAGGATAATTTAAGAAGAATCCACTAAGAAAAACATCAAAGCAAGAATTGTGAAGGGTGATTGAAGTGGCTCACATAAGAAATACTGAAACTTTTCACAGCAGAGGAAGGATAGGGCAGTGTTCAGAGTAGAGTTTATGACTGGGATTCCCAATGCTCTTTTTATTTGGTCCTACATTCCTATGGATACTTTTTGAAAGCTAAAGATACTTATCCTACAAAGATAACATGTATATCATATCACAAACTTTTGCCTACAATGTCAGATGACAAGTCTCCCTAAAGCACCAGATAATGTACCACCTAATAATCCAGATACTTTGATTTAAAAAAATGCTTCAGAACCAAGATTTATGGGCTTTTTAGGAGCTGAAAATGAAGACTGAATCCAGAGGATGTCATTTTCTTTAGTAACCAAAAGAGCTGAGAAAACAATTTTAAAAACCCTGTTCAATATTGAAGTAGGAGTAGAAAGGTACAGATCAATTGGAAAGCGTGATGATAACATTAGGATATAGGAGGAAATGACCTTTCTCTGACCTTCCCAAAGAGTAAAGCAGAGGGTATATAGAAAACACCAATCTAGCTATGAATGTGAGAAATAAGCTCATTGAGCAACATGAAGCTGTTTCCTTTGATGTGTACAATGGCCTGGTACATGGTCTTGTGCTTTCAAACTTGCACTGTAATTGAAGATATATGAATAAAAGCGCACCTCACTGGAAAAAGTATTTTAAGTATTATATGAGCAATGTAGATATAAATACTATTAGAAATCATGTGGAAGATGAGATGATTTGCTGTTAAAATGATAAGAAAAGCATTGGGAAACTAGCTTTCAAAAAAGTAGGCTTTGATAAATGAATTTTGTTATTTTACTCATAAAATGATGCATGTTAAAAATAAATTGCACAGCATTGCACAGTTTACACATATTATGTGTATAGTATGTACAAAATTTATAGCTATTAATTTATATGATAGAAAATGTTTGCAACTTAATTTTTGTATATATTGAACATATTTTCATGTAAATATATGAATATATATACATATATATTCCATTTTACAAATTTTATAGAATACCATTATATGTTTGGCTATAAGATGACTTATTGAAAAAACATTTCATGAGTGGATAATTAGATTTTTTGGAGAGTTTATTATTATTACTAATAGTTTGCTAAAACATATTTATATACTAATTTTTATACATTATTGTGGGTTTTATTGTAGAAGTGAAATTTCTAGGTTTAAAATTATGTGAAATTTCAATTTTTTATAAAAGATTGCTTTTCATCCACATCTGCTTTTCTCTCCATCATTGTGTTACACAAAATATTTCAGTGTTTTAATTTGTATTTATTTTGAATTTGGCAGTATCTTATGTGATTATGAGCCATTTGTCTTTTTTTCAGCAATTTTTTCCTTCCACTATGCATTTTCCTATTGAATTTTTGCTTTTTGAGTTCTTTGTACATTAATGAACTTCTCCTTTCTGCTATGTATGTGCAAGATATGTCTTCCCATTTGCTTCTTGTCTTTTACCTTGTTGACTTTTTATTCATCTAGAAGTAATAAATTTGTATGTACTCAGTCTTGGAACATTATAATTTAATAACTATTCCTACCTTTGGGGCATGACTTTGAATAGACTGTTCATATGAAGGAAATGTGAGTTGGGAAGTTACAGAGGTTTGAATAAAAAACTTTTCTAAGGTGTTTGGCTGCATCATGCTGGCAGTGAAGATCCCTAACTCCAGAAGGGGAGTGAAAAGATGGATTTGGCAATATGGGTGAGGAGCTCATGGAAGAGAAGATCAGAATCTGGAAGATTAATTAGGAAGCAATTGCATTAGTTAACCATGCTGGCAGAAGTCTCATTGCTGAGGAACTTTAGAGAAGATCTGGTGGCCTGTGTAGGTGACAATAAAGTTACTGGTTATTTTGAACTTGAATGTAATTTCAATAAATGAAGTGGACATTGTCCTTTGATTTGAAAGATAAGGACAGTTTATGTCTTTCTTGGTTCACGAGCTGCTATATGCTATTCCCCGTGTATGGAGCTGCCGTTATAAAGATATGCATGGACTCCAACCTCAAATTCTAGTGGGAGACAGGCAGACTTGTGAGCCAAATATCATCTTTCACTACATCAAGTGCAGCGATGTAAGTATGCACAAGATACAAAAGGAGTAAAAAAGGGAGGGTTAGAGGAGGGTACTAGGGTATGACAGAGGACAATACATGAGAGGCAAGATAGGCACATATTTGCCCAGTGAAAAAGAGGTGAGGAATGTTTTAGGAATGTTAACAGTTTTATAAAGGCATGGAAGTCTGGAAAACAGTAGTGCATTTTTAGAGACCCAAGAGTATTAATAGCAAACGGAAGCTGTCAAGGGGAATAACAGGAAACAAGGCTGAAGTGGCAAGCAATGGCTAGCTTAGAGATGGCCTTTGGTAATTATTTAGTATCTTTGAGCTTGAAACCCACTGAACAAGTTTTAAACAGTACTCAGGAAGCAGAGCTAGGATGATTGCTATGAGTTCCAGCCTGGTACTACAGAGTGAGTTCCAGGTCAGCCTGGGTTAGAGTGAGACTCTACCTCAAAAACAAACAAACAAACAAACAAACAAACAAACAAACAAACAAACAAACTCCTTAGTCCCAAGTTTAGTCAGGTAGTCCTCCTTAGATCAGAGAAGCCAGTGGCTGTAAAGTGATGAAGCCCTGAATTTGGGCAGGGAAAGAGAATGGAGTCATTTTGGGAAAGATTTAGGAAAATCCAAACCACACACAATATATAGATGATAAGGGTTTTCACTAATTGTTTTTTCTTAGGCAGTGTTTAATAGATCGGATAATATGATTTCTACTAGGATTTCTACTGGAATAGATATGTAAAACTGGTGGGACTGGAGTGGGAAGCAATCAGTTATTAATCTTAAGCTTAATATACTGATTCTAAACTTGTTTTCTGCCTCCACACTGTGAAATTGACATCCATCAATAATATCACTCATCACCCTGCAGTGATTTTTAAACATGTGGGGGAGGAGCAGAATGAGGGAAGTTATAGAATCTCTCAGGGAATATGAACAGTTTGAAAAAGACCCCTGAGAATTGTGCTATGTGCATTCCTCCTCCAAATAATCATTTCAGAATCGCTGGCATATTTTCTGCATTGGTGAGAGAAAACACACACAACACACATGCAGAGAGAGAGAGTAAATGAATTCACATTCACACAGAGAGTTTATATAGGCCTTGAATAAAACAGCCCCTAGTTTACAGATGAAGCCAACATCATTGCACTCCAGCTTTCTTCTCTGGGATGCTGTGATTTTTAATGCATTTCTGATAAATATAAATCAACTTATTGGGAGACAGTTAATCCGTAGGGAGACTATTAAGGGAAAAAGCATGGAACAAATCCTCAACCTAGATTTAAGGGAATATTAGATGACTAATTACTTTCATGCAAATGTGAATTTTGATCTGGCTGCCATTGTAAAGCTTCCAGAGGATGAAGCAAATATGACAGCAAGGACACTATTTGGCAATGGAGTGGGAAGAGAGCTTTCTTTTCAAGAACACTGAAGTATTCACTGAGGTAAAGCAGACTGTCAGGGAGGCCATATTTTGTGCTCCCAAAATAAATTCTGTTGAAGTCACAGTTAACTCACAAAACTTATGGTTTTCTTCCAGGTCTTTTTACTTCACCTTTATAGTGTCAGTTGATTGCTTGACCTGCCTAGTATCATTCTGTTACATCTTGCCCCATACAATCCCTGCCTTCAAATCACAACTTAATTTCAGTAGAAATGTGATCACATGGTGGTGAGAATAATTGACAAAATTTAGGATGAGTCATCTCTTTGAATGTGTAAATAGCAAATATTTTGAAGAGAATTTTATTTTTAATAGTGTCTTAAGCCAGTGCAATTCCAAGATCAGTAGATTTTGGCTTGAAAGGAGTGGTTTCTCTCATGGTGTTTGCAGTTTTGTAGGGGAAATCACCATTGAGCAAGGAATCATATTTTGATGGATTTAGTTTAGTATAGTTTTTTTTTTTCTTTCGAGGCAGGGTCATACTGTAGCCCAGGCTACCCTCAAATTTATCCTCCTACCTTAGGTCTGTGAGTGGTTGGATCCTCCTACCTTAACTTCTCAAGTGCTAAGATTATAGCTGTAGCTACCATATATGGCTTATCATGGCTTTTATGAGAGGAAAACTCCAGGTACTAAATCTTGAGTTTGGTATTAAGGCAGGTAAAATACTAGAGACAGTTTGAGTGGCATTATTGCAGTTTATTTCTGATGCATCGTAAAATCTATCCTAGAATTATCTGGGCACTCATTGCCAGCCTGCTTCTCAGGATAACAGCTTGGGAATAGATTTACCTGCATGTTATAGGGAACATAGTTCTTTGTTTCCTGCCTGAGTTTTCTCACTTATCTCTTCTCTTTGGTAGTGTTTGAGACATATAAAACTGGGTAAATAGAAGAATATGTGTAAAATATAGTTCATATTCTACAATAACAAAGTTATATTATTTTATTTTATTAACAGCTTCCATAATTGTAGACAATAAACTATGGTAATTCCATCCCCCCCCATACTTTGCCTTTGCAAATCCGCTTTCTATCATATCCCCTGCCCCTCTCAATCAGTCTCTCTTTTATTTTCATGTCATCATCTTTTCCTCCTCTTATGATGATCCTGTGTAGGTAGTATTAGGCACTGTGAGGTCATGGATATCCAGGCCAGTTTGAGTCTGGAGGAGCACATTGTAAGGAGTCCTATCCTTCCTTTGGCTCTTACATTCTTTATATCACCTCTTCTGCAATGGACCCTCAGCCTTAGAAGATGTAGTAGAGATACTTCAGTGTTGAGCACTCCTCTGTCACTTCATCTCAGCACCATGGTGCCTTCTGAGTCATCCCAATGACACCACTATCTAAAAAGAGAAACTTCTCTAACCGAAAATAAGAGTAGCATTAATCCATGAGTATGAAAATTAAGAGAAGTGCTCACCCAGCCATTTGGTGAGCATAGCATATACATTTAGGCAGACACCAGCAGAAGTTACACCCCTAGGGCTCATGATGTTTCAGTAGCAGGCATGTATTCTCTTACATGGAGTGGGTCTCCAGTCCAATTAGAGAGTAGTTGGTTTCTCCCATAACAGACATGCCACTATTGCACCCATTGGCTCATTTGGCCTGGCTGGCCAAATTTAAGGCTTGCAGTGTCCATTGTTGAATATCTCCACTGGTGATTTCTCTCTTACACATTGAACTTCATGGAGCATAGCTTTTTCCAGCTTTCTATCAGCTGGTTTACACAGAATTGATTTTCAGCTCAGCTCCAGCAGGATTTCTCAGTGAACTTGCAGAACAAGTATGTGGAGTCTTTAGCAAAAGAGGCTTACCATCTATTACTGGTGGGAAACCAAGAGCCGTGACAATGGCCTATAATGTTTTGGGGGCATCAGGGAACTCCCTGGCCAACAACTCACTGGAAGGTATCCCCTCCCTTGCACTGAAAATTTTCTAGTACAATCTATGGCTTCTAGGTGTGTCATTGTCCAAAAAAGTGGGTTTCCATATGATTATTCATACCCTCTTAGATTTTGATTAGCCCTCCCCCCACCTTTCCTTTACTCAATCTTTTCCCCTGACCTCGCTTAGGCCTTTCCACCCCCATTAATCTGTTCTTCTACTTACATATATACAATACCATCCTCTTAAGTCTCCCTTCCCTCCCTTTCTATTCTCTTTCAGTGTTATACCCAAATAGGTAAAGCTGTCTAGACACAGAATTAGTATAATAGGGATTATCAGATTGGCAGCCTAAAATGGAAATTTGAATTGAGATTGGAAATCAAATCATGTCCTATGGTAGTGATCACGAGAAGGATAAAGTAAATTAAGACATGGAAGCCAAAAAATTTTGTCAAAAAGAGTCTTGGATTGTGCATGGTCAGAAGTAAATTAAATATTTCAAATTTAGCCAAATGCACATGATGCAGAGAAAAAGTCAGGTCCTGGAGATCAAGACAATAAGAAATCCATAAATGTATGTAGTTTAATATCAGTACCCAACTCTAGAAAGAGCAGTAGAAGAGGTAAATCGTATCCAAAGTTTGGGCCTTCTGCATTCTGCTTCTGCATTCATTGGTAGATCAGAATGATGGTAGAACTTCCAATTGAGTAGAAGTAGCCCTGATCAAAGGGTATATAGCTGAAAGTACATTTTCACCTCACTAGGGAAAGTCTATGAGAGGTTGAATTAAGAAATATTCCTCAGTCCAGTGAAAACTGTGTTGGGAAAGGATCCTGATCATAACAATGCCAACCACAACAATAGAAGAAAATAATTACTATTTAATATATATTTGCCAATGGTGATGGGGAGACA
Organism: Orientallactaga bullata; assembly: GCA_004027895.1. Taxonomy (NCBI): domain Eukaryota; kingdom Metazoa; phylum Chordata; class Mammalia; order Rodentia; family Dipodidae; genus Orientallactaga; species Orientallactaga bullata. The sequence continues at coordinate 17,463 of PVKW010006310.1, forward strand.
GAGCCTAACACTACTGCCAGTTGCCTGAGGAGTTTCTCCCTTAATGACCTCCACTGAAAGCCAGGTCCTTTACTAGACCACAGGAAAGAATTTCAAGATGGGTCAGAATGAAGCAAAATTAGTGAGTTTATTTAGTAGAAGAAAAGCATAGTATACACTTCTGATTTAGATGTGAGGGGGGAGAGGAGTACTGTGATACATGGAGAGGTAGGGAGAGGCAGAGAAACAGAGAGAAAAGAGAGGCAGAGAGAAGGCAGGAAGAATGAGAGAGAGAGAGAGAGAGAGAGAGAGAGACTGATCTCCTTAGGTATCTTCATAATGGTTATATATTTGATCCTGCAGGTTTTTAAGTTACCTTGTTCAAAGAAGGTAATTTTTAGGGTTTAAAGATTAAGAAAGGTCTAAAATTTACATTGAAAAATTAAGTAAAATTATCTGAGCTTGTTTACTTATGTCTCTTCTTATAAATGAAATTATCAAGTGGTGTTGTAGTCAGCTTTATGCTGCTGGGATGAAACTTGAAACAAGATACAGTTGATGGGAAGAACAGGATTTATTTCTGGCCTACAGATCCAGGAGAAGTTCAGTAATGGCAAAACAAAAAGAAAAAAAGAAAAAGAAAAACCACCAGGAAAAGCAAGAACAAAAACCAGCAGCCAAACAGCAGGGAACCTGGGCAGAACTCACTCTCCTCCCTGCATAAGTTAGGATGGAATTCCAGATCTGCCCCCAGTAACACTTTAGGGCTGGACCCTAGGATCTGCCCACAGTGACAACTCCTCATGTAAGGCAACTGGAGATCTAAGTTACAAACTTTAATAAACTCTAAATCTATTGGGCGACATATATTTAAACTACCACAGGTGGCTTTATAAGATGCTTTGTTCAGATATAGGCATGATAGAGCAGTGCTTACAATTTCATTAAATTCAAGTTCACAAATATTCTCGTCCTAAGTAAGCATGGTTTATTTATTGTTTTCAACATCATTGATTTAGATGTTTGTAGGCAATTTTGATTTGATCAGTTGTGTTGACTTTTCTGATTCCCAGCCAGATTCCAGAGTGAGGGCTTGTTCCCCTTCCCATGTCCCATTAATGTTCCCCGTCTTTCTGTCCTACCTCTTATTGATATACTTTATGGTATTTCATTCTTTCAGAAACTCTGTGTGTAGATATTATTAATATACCCATTTTTGTAAGTGGTAACAAGTCTCAGAAGACTTAGTAATTTCTTCAAAGATGAAGCAGCAAATAAGTTGCACAGACAAGATTCAAAAAGTTTCTTTCATTAAACTAGATAGACTAATGTCATCTTCCTTGAACCAACTGCCAACAAAGGACATGCAGACCTCCATGGAGAGAAAGGAACATAGTTAACATGGTAAAGTGACCAAACTAGCTGATGCTGTTGTCCCTCTTGTTATTTGTCTTGATACTTGCCTATAGACATACTGTCAGTTGACTATTGCTTAACTTGGCAGGAATTTTCTGTGGCCTTACTTTCTGCTTAGTATCACATTGGATCATCAGAGTTATCCTTCCCACATGTTTTCATTAAGAATAAGACAGATAAGCATAGTAATATCTTACTTCAATAGATTATGCTTAACTCTGTGACCTGATTGCCTAATGTAATTAATTCATCCTTATTGAGCTATTCTTTTTTTTTTTCTTTTGAGCTATTCTTTTTAAATTCTGTACTTGTCTAATTGCAGGCATGATTAAGAACAATAAAAAAGGTTCACTATCCTAGGAAGAAAGGTTGATGTACTTGTTCCAGCTAAGCCCTCTTTGTCCAGTTGCTGCTTTTCAGGTATCCTGGAAGCTTGCTGCCAAATTCCTTAGGTTCACAGGAACACTTAACCCTAACTGGCTTTCTAAAGTAACTTCTATGTTATGGTTTATATTGTCAACTTGACAGAACCATGTGTGAGGGATTATCTTGTTTAGGGCAATTGACTTGGAAAGACCCATCATGACTGTGGGTGGCACCATTCCACAGGTTAGGGTCCTAGAATTAACAAAAAGGAGAGAAAGCTGAGAACCAGCATTATTTGCTCTCTTTTTCCTCACTGTGGACTGAATGTGAGCAGCTGCCTCAAACTCCCACTTCCATGCTTTCCCTGCCATGATGGACTGTTACCTAGACGTATAAGCTGAAATGAATCCTTCTTTTACACTGATTTTTGTCAGGCATTTTTATCAGCAATGAAAAGGTAACTAAGACACTCAAGAATAAGATATTTGTCTTTTGTTTTGTGCCTGTATCTCTACACATTTTCAGTTTTTATATGTAAAATTTTATGACAATAGACTCAATAGTACAAACATACAAGATTCATGACAGCTTTTATCTAATAGTGATGCAAAATGAACTCCAAAATCACAGTTATGTCAAGGTCACTAGTCTTCTGAACTTTTTCTTGAGCCTTCTATTAGTCTTACAATTATATCCCCATCCTTTTGTGTAGAATATCATTTATATCCTAGTTCCTCATTTTACCAACTGTGAAATGGGGCTAATTATTTTTGTACCTTTCTTGCCAATAGGTAGAAGGAGATGAATGTTTTCTGCTGTGGAGTTCTTTTGGCCCTTAAGGTAGCAGAACTCCATTATTTCAAGGCAGTAATGTTGAAAAAAGGATGACTCTTAAGAATATATAATCATCTCAGTTGAAATTTACACAAGGTGATTTTTAGTGTTTGTATAGATTGTGGGGGCTGTGAAGGATATCTCCAATTCTATTAGGAAGGTGTTCAAGAATATGATGATATTAATTTTAGTAAAATGTGGGATCCACCTATAAGCAGAGTCATTTAAAGAATTTATTATTTGTGCACATTACTTTATAATGTAATTCCAAGAGACACATTGAATTGGGGAAAAATGCATACAAACTGTGACTGCAAGTCACAAATGACTTTAAAAAGATATCATATGCCACCAGAAAAAGGCTGAAGGAGCCAAACACAGAGAACATCCAACTCCTACTAAGCCAGATATCCAGAGACACAGAGGCGCCCAAAACCTCATCAATGAAGTAGAACTAAAATGACCCCAATGTGGCTCAGGGAAATTCTCAGAAGAGGGGGCAGAAAGAGTGTTAGAGCCACAAGTTGGGGCAATATGCACAGAGACTTGGCCTATCCCCCAGAACTCTTTACTACCCCCCACAATGCATGACCCACATTCTCCATTGATGAGGGTCCCTTTGGAAGAGGGAGGACAGGGAGGAGGATAATGGAGTCACCATTATGAATGTAAAATTAGAATAATATAAATAAAATTAAAAAAAATAAAAATAAAAAATATATTATATGGAAAATAGAGTCTTGAGAATCTGACAAGTGTACTTCTTTCTTTATTTCCCTTTCTTTCTTCTTTCCCTTTCTTTCTTCTTTCTCTTTCTTTTTTCTTTCTTTCTTTCTTTCTTTCTTTCTTTCTTTCTTTCTTTCTTTCTTTCTTTCTGTCTTAAATTCTCCATAGACTGGGACTCAAAACTACTCATCCATTGTAGTTTTAAAAAGAAGTAAAAAGGGCTGGAGAAATGGCTTAGCAGTTAAGGCATTTGCCTGGGAAGCCAAAGGATCCCAGTTCAATTGTCCAGGACCCACATGAGCCAGATGCACGAGGAGCACATGCGTCTGGAGTTCGTTTGCAGTGGCTAGAGGCTCTGGCACGCCCATTCTCTGGCTGCCTCTCTTCTATCTCTGTCTCTCTCTTTCTCTCTCACTCTCTGCTTGCAAATAAATTAATTAAAAAATTATAAAAAAAGAAAAGCTACTGACTAGCCTATGTGTCTGAACATGACATTGGAAGGTGAAATGAAGCCTAAAGGGACTGCATATTCACAGACAGTCTTCTGATATCTCCACAGAACAGGCAGGAAAAGAATTAAGCAAGGGTTGTGGGATTCTGCACAGATGGTGAGGCTCTTCCTGGCCTCTATGGTGAGCTTCAGAAAGAGTACATTCTCTCTCTGCCACTTCCTGTGGAGGAGTGTGTTTATTGGGAAATGAGCTGGAAATTGGGGGTTATTGGAGGGACAGTAGGTAGATGACCTTGTGTGGTTCTATTACTGGACCTCTTTGAACAATACCATTTGCCCTGCTGTCACCCTTAAACCATGTACTTATGTGTGTGAGCTCTTAGAATTAGGCAAAAATCCCTACAACCCATACTGTGTCTGCAGGCAATTATTGCAACTAAACTCCTTCACATTTCCACTCTTGACTTCCCCTTGAACTTTATATGCCTTCTTCTATTCATTTTCACTTTTTAGATTTAAATGTCTTGTTCTTCTCATTTAGAGATTTTTTATTGAAATCAATGTCCCTTGAACATGATGAAAAGAGGAGATGAATTTTAACTAAAGAAGTAAATAGCCAATCACTGATACATCAGACAACATCCTATCATCCACTCAGGAACTGCTGAAAGGAAAGATTACTTCTGTTGCACATGATGGTTGACTTGATTAAAATATTTAATGTTTTTTTATTCAAATACAGTACCATCATCAAATGTTATCATGAATATTTACATAATCATCAAGGTAAAAAGAAGCTTTCCAGATTTTTCTGTTGGATTTTATATGAGTCATTTGATAACTGAAGCAGAGCTGTTGACTGTTCTGTTCTTTTCAACTTGCTCACACAATGTGGCTATAGGCCAAGAGAATGATTTTTTTTTGCACGATATATGGCACAGATACTCTTAAGTTCTATGGAATATTCCAACCCTAAATTTGTAAAGCGTATAACAGTACCATGACTTGGATAAACATGTAGTTCAATTTTTAGCTCCAGAATAGATATTACATAAAGGTAGTTTTGTGAAATAATAGTAAGATAGCACAGTTGAATGCAGAACACCTATATATTATATATTAGTTAAATTGATTCATCATACCTATTGCTAGGAAGTAGTAAAATTGAGATGCTGTTACAGTTACTTTTCATTTCTGAGACAAACATCCAACCAGAAGCAGCTTACGGAAGAAAGGGGTTTATTTCAGGCGTACAGAATCCAGGGAAAATATTTTCAATGGTGGATGAAGCTGGCTTATTTTCATAGATGCATAACAGAGAGACACCACCGAACAGCCAGCAAACATGAATAGCCAGAGCTCCAAACCACTTCCCTCAACACACTTAGTAGGTATGGACTAAAAGAGCTACCTCCAGTGACATCTCCTCCAGCAAGCTACTGGAAACTTAAGTTGTATGCTGAATCAAAAATACCTCAGGTTATGGGGTGCATGCATTCACATTCAAACACTCACATTGTTCCCCTTGCCTCTGTAGCCTTTATCAACCTTAACATTGTTTCAAAGTGCCAAGTCTCATCTGAATTTTAAAACTGTGTCATAACTATGAGCCCTGTAAGATCAAAATATACTCCTAGCACAGAGTAAATATTTCCATTGTAAAAAGTGATAATAAGATGGAGGGACTGGAGAGATGGCTTAGCAGTTAAGCACTTGCCTGTGATGCCTAAGGACCCTGGTTCAAGGCTCGATTCCTCAGGACCCACATATGCTAGATGCACAAAGTGGCACATGCATCTGGAATTCATTTGAAGTGGCTGGAGGCCCTGGTGCACCCATTCTCTCTCTCTCTGACTCTCTCTATATATGTCTGTCACTCTCAAATAAAAAAAATAAAAATAAACAAAAAAAAATTTAAAACATCATAACAAGGAGAGAGTAGACCAATGCAAAATCCATACCCAATAGGCAAACATCAAATATCAATAGTTCAATTTCAATATATGTAAGTAGTAATGAAAGTCTCTGGTTTCCAATTCTGTTCCTCTAATTGGGCTGAGCAGCCCAGTGAAAATTCCATCCCACGCCATATCTTCATGGAAGATTTTCCCCAGTCCTGTTATATCTAAAACATCTTCTGGTCTACACCACAAACCATGGTTCATCTTTCTATCTCCATACAATGGCCTTCCTTGGACTCCAATACAGGGAATTCAATCCTGTTTCTCATGTCACATCTCAGTGACTCTGGTTCACCTTCATGCAATGGCTTTCCTAGAACTCCACACAGGGATTTCCACCCTGCTTCACATGGCCAAGGGGCCATTTCCAAAACACAAAACTGTTATACTTCATGACCTGCTTCCTTGATTTTTCTTGCTTCTAAAACCAATACCATATACTTCTAAACTCTAGCTAGACTATGGAAGATATCTTACCTTATCCATTAATGATAGTTGTCACTTCATATTGGAAATTTACCATGTGACACTTCATTCAGTATCCCATTTACTTTGTCACAGCTGAGGAAATGGAAACTTCAGGAAATTTCTGTGTTTATGAGTGATTTGCTTCATTTTTCTTACCCTCAGTTGACTCCTCTTTTTCCAGGCTTTTAAGAAAATTTCAGCCTGTCAAGAAAGGATAATCACAGAGTGTATATAATAATTAGTATCTGCCATCAGAACTGTAGGTCCCCAAGTTCCCTTCCTTATTGCCTTCAGAGCCTGATATCTGGGGTTGCTTACTGTTCTTATGTTCCTGTTTTCTTTCTATATCTGCTGCCTTCCAAAGACCCTCTTTCCATAATCATAATCTCTATTGTTGTATGTCTCCTACCCTTCCTCTCTTCTGTCAGCATTTCATTATGCTCATACATTAACAATCTTATTAAACCATGACAAACTTCTTCAAATCTCTGTATTATTATGAGGGTTTTTTTTTTTTTTCAATTTAAATGAAAACTTGAGTTAATTGGGTTCCCTCATAATCACTTTTTTCTTACCTCCCAGTCACTATTTATTCAACAGTGACCTGATTTCTGCCTGAACTTCCTCATATAAGTTTCTTATAGGTGCTGTAACAAGTTACCATAAATGTAGTGACTTTAGGAAGTACTCATTTATCATCTTACAGTTCCATAGTTTAGATGTATATTTTTAAAATTTTATTCATTTATTTGCAAGCATAGAGTCACGGGGAGTGGGGAGGGAAATGGGCATGCCAGGGACTCCAGCTGCTGCAAATAAACCCCAGATGGATGTTCCATCTTGTACATCTGGCTTTAAATGGGTCCTTAGGCTTTGCAGGCAAGTGCCTAACTACTAAGCAATCTCTCCAGTACTTAGATGTCTAATTGGTGACATTTAATGAGAGTCAGACACTCTGCTGTTGACTCTTGATAGAATAGGGGACAATACAGGTAACATCCTGTTATTAGGATTATTTCAGTCTAGCCCTCTCACAGCAGTGAGTTTTGCAAGGAGCAATGTTGGAACTCTTCTTCCTGTCTCACTAGAAAAGTAGAACCTTTCAATTACGCTTCACCTGAGCACAGATTTTACTGTTAGGTCTTACAAAGTAGACGACCTAATGAAAAGTCAGTGATGAACACCTCTTATATGGACCTCTGCAAAGAAAAAGTCATTGTCTTATGAACTTTCATGGTATATAGTGATAAAGACTGTATTCCTACAGTATATCCACACTTACTTTTTCCTCCTACAGAAAAAACACACTATTCATTTATCCTTTGTCTTTTGTATCCTCTATCCATTTTCATGCTTCATTCAGGCATTCAATGTCCTTCTATTTCCTATTAAAATTAGCTCTTCATTTCCTGACATAACCAGCTCCATGTATTCCCATGGAGTGGCCTTACTTTGCTTGTGCTATGCCTTCAGCATGACTCATTAATTCTCGCAAAACTGAGTTTTCTTTTTTTTTCTTTTCTTTTCTTTTTTTTTTTTTTTTTTTGGTTTTTGGTTTTTGGTTTTTGGTTTTTGGTTTTTCAAGGTAGGGTCTTGCTCTAGTCCAGGCCTGACCTGGAATTCACTATGTAGTCTCAGGGTGGCCTCGAACTCACAGCAATCCACCTCAAAACTGAATTTTCAAAGTTCAGCTCTAGTCCTACCTTCTCAATGATTCTCTGACCCTCCACTCTTCATCCATCTATGAATCCAATTTATTAGTAAATGCAGATGATATGTTTTAGGATTGAGGGTTGTTGGTGTTCACTCTCCAGTAATATGGAAAGCTCTATTGTAGTTAGCTTCATGTTCCTGGGATGAACCTCCAGACCAGACACAATTATGGAAGGAAGGAAATTTATTTGAAGCTTACAGATCCAGGGGAAGTTCCATAATGGCAGAAGCAGCTGGCCTGCTTTCAGAGGTCCACACACAGAGAGAAAAGCAACCACCACCAACTTAAGCAAACACACTTCAGGAACCCCATTCAGAACTCAGGCATGTTGCATAACTTTACACTGGAATTCCAGGTCTACTCCCACATCTTATGGCTGGACCCTAGAATCTGCCCACAGTGACACCAAGTTACAAGCTTTATTAAAACTCCTGAATCTATTGGAGAACATCCATTCAAACTACCACCACATGATGGCTGATTCTGTGTTGTTTAACCTCTACACTGTGAAGGAAAAAAGCAGATCAATTAAAAATGTCACTAATTTGGAGCACCATCATTTTGATTCCATTTGTGAGTAGAAAAAATGTGTGGGAGATGCTTGAAGTAAACAAACAAGGTTATACATTTGTTTTTCAATTTTTTTTATTTTACTCAATGTTCAATGTCTATTTGTGAGACATGTGGTGGTTAAGGTGTTGTCAACTTGATCTGTTTAGTAATCCACAGAGATCCCTTCTGGGTGGGTCTCTGAGGTTGCTTCCAGGAAGGAGGAATTCCTTCCCTGATAGTGGGCCCTTCCCTCAGAGGAGGCAGCCCCTCTCAGATGGGAACTTTATATAAGGAAGTTCTGGGTGAAAACAGCGCTGTGGTGGTTTGATTCAGGTATCTACCATAAACATAGGTGTTCGGAGTGCTAGGTTCTCAGCTAATGGAGATTTGGGAACTAACACCTCCTGGAGGCACTGTATTGTGGGGGGGGGGCAGTTTACAGGTGTTATAGCCATTTTCCCCTTGCCAGTGTTTTGCATACTCTCCTGTTCCTGTTGTCCACCTTATGTTGGCCAAGGGGTGATGTCCACCCTCTGCTTATCCCATCATTTCCCCTTGCCATCATGGAGCTTCCCCTCAAGTCTGTAAGCCAAAATATACCTTTTTATTCCCACAAGCTGCTCTTGGTCAGGTGATTTCTGCCACCAATGTGAATCTGACTGCAACAAGACACATCTCTGTGCTAGATTTTGGTGATTCATAAATAAGTAACATTGCCTGCTATCCTGAGGAACCTCAGAATGAGGCTAGGCAACATAAAGGTCAGTCAATAAATACAGTACTGTGGGATAATCACTATGACAGAGGTATGTCATGGAGATGACATGATGATACTGGAAAGCTATCCCCAAGTTATCAGTATGGAGACTGAAAAGAATTCACAGATGAAATCAGGTTTGAGACGTTTGAAGGAAGCATATCATATAAGTCACATTAGGTTTACTGGAGACATTGTACCACAACTACATGTGAGATTTCAGATCAACCTAAATATAGATAACTTAGGAGCTCCAAAGTAGTGGGAGAAATCTGCTTTTCTTTGGGTTTGTTTGGGCAACTTTTAGGACTTCTATTGCTTTTCAGGTAGGAAATTATTACTTAGTTGCCAGAAATAGGCTTTGCGTATCCAAGATTTGAGAAATGAGGGACTTCTTGGCTAAACATGAACTTTTGGATTAGGTGTCAGTTTAACATGATGTTTATTTGACATTTATAAAGTACAAAAACAAAGTGGCAGATTGACTATGTTCTATACAACATCTAAAGTTCCTTTTGCCTTGCCAAACTCTATCACCCTTCTAAAATATCTCTAGTGATAAGAAATCATTATCACTTCTTTGTCTAAGAATAAATGTAACTATTGACTATACAAAATAAGGTAAATTAAATTGGCTTAGCAAGATACCACATGCCACATCCAAGCTGAAAGATCAGAACATTATTAATTTCTCCGCTTACTTCTTAACTGTATACATTTCAATACACTGTGTATGTTAATAATGTGTGGAGAAAGTTTTCAACCTATAACAAATACATATTTAGAAGGCTTGCTAAGAAATCAAAATTTTGGAGCTCAGTCACAAGGGCAGGAAGCCTTATCTCACACTCCCAAACCTTTGGAGATTAACACTCTACCTACTCTGGAGGCAGTTCATCTGTTGATGTCAAAAATTGGCTACTGAGTTCCCAGAAGCAGTAGGACAATCAAGAAAATCCAAGGAGAATCTTGAATTTTGGCTGGAATTATGGGAGAGCAGGTGGTTAGGAGTAATTAAGGTTTGATTCCTGGTGGCCTCTCACCAACATAATTATGTGCCTTCAACCATTAATGAATCTCAAATTTGTGTAGGGCAATTTATATCATCCTAGAAAGCACTGGCCACAAAGATGTGTCTTAAATCATTTTCAATTTATTCAATAATAGCCTGTTAGACTCACTTTCTGTTTCCAGAACTTTCCATTCCTCATAGAACTGAAAACATTTTTAATCATCACCAAGTTAAAACTGTTTCTAGACTTTGGAGCCACTACTATCTGAGATAATGAATTTGTGGTGCCATAGGGCATTAGGTTAGCATCTTAGGCATTGGACTTGATCATGTCAAGGAATGCAGTTGAACAATTCATTTTTTTCCCCTTTTTCTTGTGACCTCATTTCTTATGTCTGGGTTGCTGCTTGGAGTACATTCGGTCTCATACTTATTATTTTTTCTCTCTAGCTCTCTTAGAAATTGGAGTTCCATGTCGCTAGTGCACTGCATTACTTCCTACTAATAGGTACCAGACAAGCAGTTCCTGAATCTCTGATGTTCATTCATGCAATCACCAATTTTTGTGTACCTATTATGTGCCAGGCATATTAGAGACACGGGGGATATGGTGTTGAATAAGAAAAACTCTGCTACTCTTTTCCTGGATCTTAAGTTCTACTAAGGAAGAGATTGAACAAAGATCATATAAATAAATGCATATAAGAGAAAACATCAAAAAATAGTGAAATGCAATGAATTAAAAATAGTAACCAGAGTAACTAGAAGCCTATTTTTAATTTTTTTTGAGTTTTTTATTTTTATTTATTTATTTGAGAGAGAGAGGCAGAGAGGGGGGGAGAGAGAATGGGCACAGCAGGGACTCCAGTCACTGCAAATGAACTCCAGATACATGTGTTGCCTTGTGCATCTGGCTTATGTGGGTCCTGGGGAATAGAACTGGGGTCCTTTGCCTTTGCCGGCAAATGCCTTAACTGCTAAGACATCTCTCCAGCCCAGTGGAAGCCTATTATTATTATTATTTTTTTTTATTTTTTTTATTTTTTTTAAGGTAGGGTCTCACTCTAGTCCAGGCTGACCTGGAATTCGCTATGTAGTCTTAGGGTGCCTTGAACTCACAGTGATCCTCCTACCTCTTCCTTCCAAGTGCTGGGATTAAAGGCGTGCACCACCATGCCCAGAAGAAGCCTATTTTTTGTTACTTTATTTATTTATTTATTTATTTATTTATTTATTTATTTATTTTTTGTTTTTTGTTTTTTCCAGGTAGGGTCTCACCACGCCCGGCTTTTGTATTGACAACTTTTTAAATTGTGGACAATATCCCATGGTACATCCCTCTCTCCACCCACTTTCCCCTTTGAAATTCCACTCTCCATTATATCCCCTCCCCCTCTCAGTCAGTCTCCCTTTTCATTTTGATGTCATCATCTTTTCCTCCTGTTATGATGGTTTTGTATAGGTAGTTTCAGGCACTGTGAGGTCATGGATATTCAGGCCATTTTGCGTCTGGAGGAGCACGTTGTAAGGAGTCCTACTCTTCCTTTGGCTCTTACATTCTTTCTGCCCACTCTCCTGCAATGGACCCTGAACATTGGAAGGTATGTTAGAAATGTTTCAGTGCTGAGCGCTCCTCTGTCCCTTCTTCTCAGCACCATGGTACCTTCTGAATCATCCCAAGGTCACCACCATCTAAAAAGAGAAGCTTCACTAACCAAAAGTGAGAACAGCATTAATATACGGGTATGAACATTAAGAGAAGTCCTTACTGGGCAATTTGGTGAGCATAGTATATACATTTAGAAGCCTATTTTTGATTGGACATCCAAAGACAGCATTTCTGTTAGAAGTACCCTTTAAATTTTATTTTGAATGGAAGAAAGGAGTCAGATTGTAAAAATTAGGAGGAAGTGAGCAAGTGGTGCAAAGGTTGCAAGCCAATGACAAGTTAATATGTTTGAATATAGAAAGAAGGGCAGCTTGGTTGAAGTATACTGGATGAATGGGTACAGAGTGGTATGAATAAGATCCAGTAACTTCATTGCATTCTGGATTCTTAGAGAGAGGACAGAGAGGGTTAATAAGAGGTGACTAGATTCAGATTTTTTTTTGTCTTTTTTTTTTTTCGAGGGAGGGTCTCTCTTTATATACAGCCCAGACCGAGGTGGAATTCACTATGTAGCCTCAGGGTGTTCTCGAATTCACAGTGATGATCCTTCTACCTCTGCCTCCCAAGTGCTGGGATTAAAAGCATGCACCACCATGCCTAGCTTTGATTTCATTTTGATACCTGTGTATGTGTGGCCATAGTTCCTTTTGAACTGGGTAGACTAGTAGAGATCTTAGAAGGTATATGTGTGTGCCCTTAATGGACATGTTAAATTTGAGATGTGTATTACATGTAGAAATGCAGAAGTCAGGGATTGATTTCAAACTAAATATACAGATTTTAGAATTCTCGATATATTCATTATACTTAAAAACATTAGATTGGATTAGATTATTTACTGGCAGTGTCAAGAGAATAGAAAGTGTACCCTGTTCTGATCCTTGAGACATTGTTTCATTGAGAACTCTGGCAGAGGAGAATTCAGGGACTGAGGATGAGAGGACTGCCTAATCAGCAAGAGGAAAGGGCACATGGTATCCAGAACAAGGCAGGGGTGTCCACTCTCACCTCTGCTCTTCAACATAGTGCTAGAAGTATTAGCTCAAGCAATAAGACAGGAGAAAGAAATCACAAAGGGATACAATTTGGAAAGGAAGAAGTTAGCCCTATTTGCAGATGACATGATTCTATACATAAGTGATTGGAGAACCTCCATCTCAAAACTCTTAGAGGTTATTAGTGCCTTCAGCAAAGCAGCAGGATATAAGATCAATACACAAAAGTCAGTAGCCTTTCTGTATTCAAAAGACAAAGATACAAAAAACGAAATAACTAACATTGTCCCATTTTCAATAGCAACAAAGAAAATAAAATACCTTGGAATAACATTAACCAAGGAAGTGAAAGACCTATGCAATGAAAACATAAAAACACTCAAGAAAGAAATTGAGGAGGTCCTACGAAAATGGAAAGACCTCCCATGCTCCTGGATAGGTAGAATTAACATTGTGAAAATGGCAATCTTACCAAAAGCACTATATGGATTCAATGCAAAGCCGATAAAAATCCCAACTTCTTTCTTCACTGAGATAGAAAAAAACTACCTCAAAATTCATATGGAAAGGCAGAAGGCCTCAGATATCCAAGCATATCCTCAGCAAAAGAAATACCTCTGGAGGCATCACCATACCTGATCTAAAGCTATACTACAAAGCCATTGTAACAAAAACAACATGGTACTGGTATAAAAACAGGAATATGGAATGGAACAGAATTGAGGACCTGGACATTGGGTCAAGTACCTACAGCTGCTTGATATTTGACAAAGGCCCTAATAATGTAGACTGGAAAAAAAATACAGCATCTTTAACAAATGGTGCTGGACAAGCTGGATAACCATATGTAGGAAAATGAAATTTGATCCACACATCTCACCATGCACAAAAATCAAATCCCAATGGATCAAAGACCTTAATATAAGATCAAGAAAGTTTAAACAGGAGCATGTGGCCAACTGTGTCACATGCTACTGAGATATAAAGTAAAACAAGAGCAAACACTGCCATTGTAGTTCACTGCATGAATGTTGCTGGTAACAGACTGTAGTATTTTCAGTGGCATAGTGTGTACAGAAGCCAGATTGAAATGGGTAAAGAGAGAAGGAGATGTGGAGGGGTAGAGGCAGAAAGTTATACAACTCTTTTGGAAATGTTACCCGGAAAGGAATCATTAAATCAATCATTTAGTAACCACTCCTATCTATGATTTTAGTGTCCACAGTTTTAGATACTTGAAGTCAAAAAGGTCCTAAAATATTAACTTGAAAATTCTAGAAATAAGCAGTTCATAAATTTTTAAAATGCTTGTCATTCTGAGGAGTGGGAGGACACCACTGGCTCTGAAACATCTCTTTGTTCAGTGTCCACATTGTAAAGGTTACCTGCCTTATAGTGACCATCTCAGTTATCATCTCAACTTCAATGCAGTACGTGAATGCTAACAACATTGTGTTACTTCACAAACAAATAGAAAAATAATTACCTTATAAATTTACTTAATACACAAACAAAAAATAATTGTATGATAAATTTACTTCATAAATAAATACAAAATAATTATATGATAAATTTGGATATGCCAAAGAGAATCTATGAAATATTTCCTTTAAATGAAAAGGTAAAACTTCTCAACTTAATAGAAAAAAAGTATATAGCAAAGCTATTAAGGTCTATGGTAAGAATGACTCTCAGTGAAATTGTGAAGAAGGAAGAAAAAAATTCATGGTAGTTCTGTTGTTGCACTTTAACCTGCAAAACTTATGGTCATAATGTGTAAGTGTTCAATTAAGATGAAAAGGAACACAATTTAGGACTTTGCTACTAGCTGAGGTTTCAATCATCTGCTAAGGAGTTCTTTTTAAAAATAGGAGTAATGTGCTCTTTCTATACATATGAGAATACTGGAGTAGAAATGGACAAACTGTCTCCCTTCCAAAGATGCAGTCAAGGCAAAATAGTATTTTGATTTCAATTTTTTTTTTTCATTTCTTACCAACTTGAGTTTTGATACTTCTTAGTAATCCTCATCATGTTGGGGATTATTCATGACTTCCCCTTTCCATACCTCTTGACACTTTCTCAGGTGAGCAAACAGAGTGTATTTTTGTCTGAACTCCAGGTCATAGCCCATTTTGCAATCACTTGCAACCAAGTCTCCACGATTTGAATGCACTATTCTTAGAACTTGAAGAAGATCATGTATGGCCTTATAAGCAAGGTAAGTAGTTTGTTTTTAATTTTAAATGTGATTGGAAGACACTAGAAGGTTTAAAACAGAAGTAATATAATTTACACTTAAATATAGTGATTTTTGATATTTTGTATATGTTAGATGGAAGGGGTCAATAGTAGAAGTTGAGAGAGCACCAAGCAGATTGTTACAATATGGTAGGCAAAACATCATGGTGATTCCTGACTAATAATATCGTAATAGTAGGCATATATAGAATAAATAGATATAGCTATTTCAATTTGGCTCCTTGACTTGATAAAATTCTACTTCTACTGCTCAAATCAATACTACTGCTCACATGGGAGGGAACATTACTTAAGCAAATAGGTATACAAAAAAAAGTTTAGTTGCTAATACAAAACTAGAGATAATTATGTCTCAAACAAATGACCTATGTACTAGTTCTTGGAACATACTACTTGCTCAATTATAAAGTGTAATATCTCTCTTCATTTTGACTTGGAGAATAAATAGTTCAATAAGTTGACTAGTCATTATGGGATACTTTGAAAAGCCATACATATAACTATTACATGGAACATTTCAAATTAATGGATAAATTCCTTATCATCCAAATAACTGCAGACTACTAGTGCAAGCATATTTTTGTATTAGTGTGATTCAAAGCATAAGAGCATGCATGCAAAATCAGGAAAATTGACTCTGGTCATGTATGCATGATGTAGCAGGTGCACCAAGGGCTCTACCGATTTGTAATTCTGTCCTTTGGTACTTTAAGAGTGATAGGAGATTTGTCTTTGGCATTGAGACATCACTCATATTCATTAGGACTGGACAATCAGGTTGTTTGTATACGGATGGATCTGAGAATTGGCTTAGTCATGCAAGTTAACCATTACCATATTAGATATTATGATTCTCAGAGCTGAAAATTTAAAAGACTAATGTACTAAGTGGTTATTATAGGAAATAACACAGCATTCCCAGAAAGAAAAAAAAATGAAGATTACAGAACAAATCTAAGATCACAGTAGGGCTGATATTACTCCAGTGATATTTGGGTGATCATATAGCTACAGTACATGGTTCATGTCAGAGATTATTAGCAGTGTAGTAAAGTAGGGTTTGGCAAAATCATGGAAAGCCCTTTAGCCATAATTAATGAGCTGGGACTTAATCCATATTGCAACAGAGAGCCACCTGAGGGTTTGAGAGAAGGCTTTTGAACTTGTATTTTTTCACCTCCCTAAATATAGGATTTTATTTATGATGAGCACCAGGAAGACACCGTCCCTCAATGAACCTTTTATAGCTCAGCCCTGGTAGTTGGTTTCTTATTGTTTTATTATTAATATTAGTATCAAGTCTCATTTCTCATTCTATTGAATTCAGTAGTCATTTGCTCAATATCTTTAATATCTTATAAAGCCACTGAGCTACATATGCTTTTCTTTGTTTAGTAGATATTTTGAGTCTAAATCCTTAGGAAGAAAGCATTTCCTTTTTTTTTCTTGACTATGGAACTACACCTTTAAGTATGCATATAAAGCTTTCTTATTGTGGATTATTTATTTTGTGGTTTAGATGACTAATCTAAAGTACTATATAGATGCTTCCCAAGACTGCAGCCACCTCTACCATGAAGTAATGTCATTCCTTTTGTCAGTTCACTGTTGCTTCAAGTTCAAGTACAATGCTTTGGTTTGGCTTTAGGTGCTTCACAAACCTGCCTTCAACCAGCCTTTCATTTTTTTCTACTCTTCAACTAATTTCTACCCCATGTGTTCCACCTCCAAGTTCCCCTAGGTACACTATCCAGAATGCAGATCAAGCTTGATTTTGTAATCATGACTAGGTTAATATATTATGCCATTTCCTGTCTCAGTGGTTCTGCATGCCGTTGAAATTGATGAGGATGTATTTAATCCCTTAAGGTGTTGGGGCTGAAAAAAATCAGGCTTGAACTAGATTGAAAGAAATTATTCAAAAATTAAGAAGTATTTCAGTCATTTACCCTCCTTCCCTCGCCCCCTCCTTTCCACCCTCCCTCCCCCCTCTCTATTCCTTCCTTCTTTCTATGTCCTGAGTATCTGACAAACAGAAGATTTCCAGTATAGTTCAGGTGAAGAAATGTGTGTGCACAGAATTCAAACTGATATTTTTTATACAATCCAAGCCAAGCTGAATCACGATAATGAGACTGCTAGAAGCCAGGATGGGAAGTGTAGTAGGCAGAAAAGGGGAGAATGAGTGTGGGGCAGAGCCTGAAAGCCAATGGGTAGGATTTTTGATCATCTGGCTCACTGCTCTCTCCACTGGTGTGTATAATTGAGAGCAAGGAATGTATATTCTGGTTAATTGGCTTTTCTTATTAACCAGTAGTTGACTGAACAGCTTTTACTTTGGAGAACAGTATCTGTGGTGGTTTGATTCCGGTGTCCTCTATGAACTTAAGTGTTCTAAATGCTAGGTCCCAGCTGATTATTATTTTGGAACTGGCGACTCCTGGAGGCAGAGTATTGTTTGGGGCAGGCTTATGGGAGTTATAGTCAGCTCTCCCTTGCCAGTGTTGGCACACTCTCCTGTTGTTATGGTTCATCTTACATTGGGCAGGGGATGATGTCCACCCTCTGCTCATGCCATCGTTTTCCCTGCCGTAATGGAGCTTCCCCCTCAAGCCTGTAAGCCAAAATAAACCTCTTTTTTTCCCACAAGATGCTCTTGGTTGGGTGATTTCTACCAGCAGTGTGAACCTGACTGCAACAGTATGCATAAATACAGAATATACTATTTCCTTTTTTTATTTTTGGTTTTTTTCATTTTTCGGTTTTTCAATTTTTCAGTTTTTCAAGGTAGGGTCTCACTCTAGCCCAGGTTGACTTGGAATTCACTATGTAATCTCAGGGTGGCCTCGAACTCACGGAGATCCTTCTACCTTTGCCTCCCAAATGCTGGGATTAAAGGCGTGCGCCACCATGCCCGGCTCCTTTTTGTTTTTTTTGAGAGAGACACAGAGAGAGACAGAGAGAGAGGGAGAGGAAGACAGATAGAGATGGACGTGCCAGCAGCCTCTCAGCTGCTGCTAACGAAATCCAGATGTGTTCGCCCCCTTGTGGTCAAGTGCAGCATTGCACCCTTGTGTCACTTTGCATCTGGCTAAATGTGGGACCTGGAGATTGGAACTGGCGTTCTTAGGCTTAGGAGGCAGACATCTTAACCACTAAGCCATCTCTCCAGCCCTACTATTTTCTTAATGCAATATAATAGAAAAAAATAAATCTCATCAGGATTTAGAAATCATAAAGTCCTCTCAATTATAAGGGAGTGGAAAGACAAGTCTATTATAAAATTGTCATTTGTTTAGTAAGCAGATATTAGCATAAAACCCTATAGAAGTTACAAAATGAGTAAGATGTGCAGATGCACTAAAACATGTAGAATGCTCTTGGAGAAATTCATGAAGGAAGTGATGGAATGCTGGCACTTGAAGAATGCTTGATGTATAGGTCGTAGACAATGGAAGGGAGATGTGTTCCAAGTTGAGCAAGGCATACAGAGCAGATTTCACCCAAGGATTCAAGAATTGTCCCTATAGAATGTGGAGATAGGAGATGAGATTATTAGAAGGGAGCTAGTACAGTAGGAGACAACTACAGAAAGTTCAACAGGCATTTCATTTTGGATGGCCTCAAATGCCAGATTAAGAAATGTGGGTCTTATTTAGCAGGTGACTGGTAGCTAGGAAAAATATCAACTAGATCCTTGATTTAAAGGGATCACTCTAACCTGGATATAAAGGAATCTTGAAGAGATAATAGAGGACTAGGAATATGGCTCAGGGGTTAAAGGCACTTGCTTACAAAGCCTGCCTGTTCAGGTTCAATTCCCCAGTACCCATGTAATGCCAGATACCAATGTGGTACATGCATCTGGAGTTTGTTTACACGAGCTTGTGTGCAGTGGCAAAAGGCCCTACCATGTCTGTTCTTTCTCTCTCTCCATCCTTGCAAATAAATTTTAGATGAGAAAATAAAGTCAGGTGAAGAAAATACAATGCTATGTCAGTGGCTCATGTATTCACTCATGTTTTTATTAATTCAACAAGCATTAAATGAACATTTATTTGGACAAGACACTTCTCTGATGGAGAGGAGAATGACAGTTCTGAGCAGAGTAAGCTAAAAGTGTGAGTGGGATGCTAAGAAAACCAGACAGAACAGGGATGCAGTTTCAATGTTACAAAGGTAGAAACTATGGGTTGATTCCAGATTTCTGTCTTGAACCCTGTTGAAAGTTTGGCATGCAAGAGCAGGAGTGAGATTTTCCTGACAGGATATTAATCATCTTCTAGAGCAAAGGATGGAGCAGGGGCCAAGGCAATTGTTTGAATATGATGTACAAAACTTCCTTTCAGGTTCTGTACCCTCAGAGAGCACAGGGCACCTATAAGATGATGCCTTTAGTATGGCACACATAACACTCACTTCACATCTCAGTGGGAATCGTGAGAGGGTGGCTTGACTTCATTGGTGGCTACATTTTTAGTTGCCTTTAACTGGCATTAGAAAGAGCAGTTTAACATTTGTACATAAGCATATAGCTATGAGACATCAGATACAGGCTCAGGTTGACATTTGAAAAGTTGGGTCTGAGATGAGAATGTTAATTAGATTCATAGGAGCAAAATTGAGAGAATTTTATTATTGGATTTTACAGGTGATAGAAAGGAGAGAGTCACTTTGAGCTAAGTCTTCTACTTTTGTACTTTTTGTATCTCATCTATCAAATGAAGTAGTTGGAATCGATCAGTTCAGTGGTGGAAGGAGCAATAGATTCTCATAGATGCCCCTGTCTCAACCTCCAGAACATAAAAGCATGTTACATACATTACATAGCAAGGGAAGATTTAAGTGCAGATGAAATTCAGATTGCTAATTAGATTATCATAAAGAGATTATCTTGGATTGTCTGGATGGTTCCAATGTTAGCCGTAGAGTCTTTAATTGAGTAAAAAAGGAATTCGAAGCAGAATCTGGTAGATGTGTTCCTTGGTAAGATTTTAACACTTATTGTAGACTTTGAGTATAGAAAAGCCCACAAAAAAAGGCATGCTGGCAGTCTGCAGGTTCTTAAGAAAGTAAGGATTGGATTCTTCCCTACAGTATCCAGAAAGGAAAACAGCCTTACCAATACTTGAATTTCAGCCCAGCAAGACCCTCTTTATAACAGATCCCTAGAACTGTTATATGCCACAATTGGATTGTTACTAAAGTTGCTAAGCTTGTTGTAATTTGTTGCAGCAGCAATAGAAAACTATGAACTTAATTTCTTAACCTGTTCATACATTTATTTTTTTCTCTCTCTTTCATCTATTTTTATGTATACACATACACACATGCACACGCGTGCACACACACACACACACACACACACTGTGTTCTCTTGCCACTGACAACAAACTCCTGACTTGCGTTACATATATAGCTTGGGAATTGAACCCAGGGCAGCAGGCTTTGCAAGCAAGTGCCTTTGACAACTGAGCCATCTCCACAGGCCATCAAACATTTCTTAATTTCAGTTTTTTCACAGAGCTAAGCATCCTAATTGCTTGCTCTAAAAATCTTTGAGCCTTATTCCCAGAAGTTTGCACATTATAGACTTAAGGTAGGCCCCTGCTTTATTATTTCTTAAAGTTGGTGTCAATGTGTTCTTTCTTTAGAAAATAACTGTCATCATGTCCTAAATGTCTGCCAAGATGAGAACAAATAGTCCAAGAATAGACAACCAGTTATAACTGTAGAGACAGAAGGAATGTACGAGTACGAAAGGTAGGCAGTGAAGTTCTTATCCAGTATTTTATTGTTTAGGGTATATTTTTCTTTCTTTTTCTTTCTTCATGTTTTGCATGTGGCAGTATGGAAAAATATATATAGTGTGTGTGTGTGTGTGTGTGTGTGTGGTGTATGTAGTATATGAATGTATGTGCTGATGCAGTGCCCCCTGCACTTGCCTGTGTCACCCCATGGACTCATATGTGGCAGCCAGAGAATATTGGATGTTCTCCTCCATCACTCACCCTCCTATTTTTCTTGCAACTGTGTCTCTTACTGATTCACAAGCTTGCCATTTGCAATCTACTGCAAACCTCTGGTCTCTGTTCCCCAGAATATTAGGGTTACATATATGTGTGGCCACACCTAGCTGTATACGTGGGTTCTATAGATTTGATTGTGGACAGTCTCAGGCCCTCTGAGACTCTCATTGCTTGTGCATGAATTGCATACAATTAATTTTTGGACATGTTCAAGAGAATTCCTTGAGTCAAAGTTGTCTACTTGCTATGCCTATTAAACCATAAACTTAAAGCTGCAGAAATATTTTGGTAGGATGTAGCAATATAAAAAGCTTTTCTCTGTTTTGTGCATAAAATAAATTACATTTTCTTGCTTTATAGTATTTTAGTTCAAAATATAGTAAATATGAGTAAGTCCATCATCCTATAACTTTGGCTGATTATTAGTCATAAATTCTTCCAAATAAAATTTCCTAACATTTTTTTTCCTTTAGTGACTTCCAGTTTTAGGACCTATTTATGTCAAAAATTTCCTATTTCCTCTTAAGTTTAAGAATTCTTCAGCAAGCTAGACATTTTGAAGATTCAATTATTATATTGTGATACTTGTATTCCATAGTTTCCTTTTAAGTGAAAGAGATACAGAGAAATATGGAAGGAAGCATGAAAATAAATGAATGTGAAGGAAGATTCTGAGGTGATCCAGTCGGATCCTATTGAACCAAGGGCATGAGACTTGGATCCCCAAATATGAGCATTTAGCCATTGGTGAAATCACCCACTCAGCCTGTGACCACTTCTAGTTCCTTAATGGGACATCTTTCAGAGCTTAAGGGGCAGTGAAGACCGGACCATTTGGATTTAGCAAATTAAACAGGATTCCTGTGAAGGCAAGACAAATCTGGGTATAAAAAGACTTTGCTGGAAATGTGAGATAACTGGCATGATTAAACACTCATCGTAGCTCATTACTACAGGGAAGTGACAATCCCGGTGGCAGCATGTAAAGCGGGAAATGCAGACTAAGTTTTAACAACAGGAAAGCAGGCCTTCTATGTGCCAACACAGGAGGAGTTTCTGTCATCACAATGTGCTTGTGACATGTAGGTGAGGTCACTTCACATGAATAATGCATGATATCTAGAAGAAGGAAAACAAGCTTTCACATCCAGCTGGGGCCTGATTTTGCATTATATTAAAATATATTAGGAGAGGATGCCTCCTCTATGCTGCCATGGGATTGCGGTGGCAGTGGCTTCTAGTCTCCGCTTTGTTCAACTTCCTGTTTAATAGGTAGAGCCCTCCTTGACTTAGCTCAGATATATCAATTCTATCTTTCCAGGCCATTAGTGAGCCCTAAGATATTAGGCCTGAGCCCCGGACTGGGAATTCAGCAGCTTGAGAGCCATTGTTCTGACACTAGCTACTGATGTGATCAGGCATATCATTTAATCTCTCTGCAGCTGGGTTTGAAGATATCTAATCTTCTAGTGCCTTACAGAACCATAAAGGGTCAAATCAAATGTGAACAGCTCTAAAAGCTGTTTTAAAATACATAAGAGTGTGGTGGTTATTACTGACAAGTCCTCCCTATTTGAACCAGCTCTACCTCAGCTCCAGGACAAAAGGGGCACCCCAAATTAGTGGGTAATAGTATGGATAAATGGACTATATACAGAAGCACAAAGATAGGATGACATTGTCAGCACTTAAAATTTCCACGTTGTAAAGGGACAGTGGCTACCCACTTCTGTTGCTTTGTTCTTTCACAAGCTTTCCTGGTGTCTCATGCAGATAGAATCAAAATCTTACTTTTTAAAAGATGACTGACAGGTCAGCCTGGACCAGAGTGAGACCCTACCTCGCAAAACCAAAAAAAAAAAAAAAAAAAAAAAGATGACTGAGTGATTGCAGCTTTTCTTAATGAGTGCCACAGCCTCAGGAACGCTGTGGTGTTAAAAATTTTGAAAATCAGGTATGGATTCATGATTCTGAATAATAGAGAACAAGTTCTACACTGACCTTCCCATCTGAAACAAACAAACAATGGATAAATTGAATGGAATACTTCTTTGAAAGATGTGAATTTTGAGATCATGCTTTAGGGAGAGACGACCCAGGTAAGTTCTGGTGACTGTAGTAGACAGAGTTGAGGAACCAGGAAGATTGAGACTAAAGAAAGAACTGTTTACTATTATTAATATTGTAGAGAAATTTGCAGAGGGCCCCCATGTGAAATTTCAAACAAACACTGATTTATTCTTGTATATAAAGAAATTATTCTAAACTGGGGAAAATATGAAGGGTCTAGTGTTAATAGTGCTTGGCACATGGTGCTGAGACTAGTGCCTGTAAAGAGCAGCAACACTGGAAAACCCCACTATTTATAAGTAAATGGGTAAATATGAGGTATTGGCATATAATGGGAAATAATTATTTCTTAATGGGACAATATTCTGATCCTATTTAACCAATCTTAACAGAAAGACCTAAAAGAAGCAAGTTATTTCAAGTAGCTTAACAGCATCACAAAACATACTTTAATAAGATTCATAGAAAACCAAGTTTCAAGCAACAAAGAAAAAAATCACAATGTCTGGTATTTATTCAAAAATTATCAACCATGCAAAAAAATAGGAACAACATAAAATGACAAAATTAATCAATCAACCAATTAGCCAGTCAATCATAACAGATCCAGAATTGATGCAGCTATTAGAATTAGGAGACAGAGGCTAAAACAATTGTATTTCATATATTCAAATATTTAAAGAGACATGGAAAGTGAAAAGGAATGCCCAAATTTAATTTCTAGACATCAAAACTACACCTGGGATTTAAAGTGCACTAGACAGTACTGATGAAAATTAGACACTGCAGGAAAAAATATTGTGTAAATTGACATGGAAATACCAATTATCCATAAAGTATAGACGATAAAAAATAGCATATCAATGTTATGGCTTAAATGGGAAATGTTCCTCATGTGTTAAGTATTTGGTCCTCAACTGGTGTTACTATTTTGGGGGAGTGGAAACTAGGAGGATGGATCTACTTGGAAGAAATAGATCACTGGGATGTGCTTTAAAAGTTATACTTGGGCTGGAGAGATGGCTTAGCGGTTAAGGCGCCTGCCTGCTAAGCCCAAGAACGCTGGTTCCAATCTCCAGTGGTTCCAATCTCCAGGTCCCACGTTTAGCCAGATGCCAAGTGACGCAAGGGCGCAATGCCGCACTTGCCCACAAGGGGGTGCACACATCTGGATTTCGTTCGCAGCAGCTGAGAGACTGCTGGCATGCCCATCTCTATCTGTCTCCCTCTCCCTCTCTGTTTGTCTGTCTCTCTCTGTGTGTCTCTCTCCAAAAATAAATAAAATAAAATAAAAATTTAAAAAAGTTATACTCAGTGCCTTCTCAGCTCTCCCTTCTATCTTCCATGAGCTAACCAGTCTTACTCCACACACCCCCACTATCATATTCTGCCTTACTACAGGCCTGGAACTATAGCTTGAAATCCCAAAAACCATGACCCAAAATAAATAAGTTTTCTCTATAAATGGTTGCTGGCTTATAATTTCATCATAGCTACACAAAATTAACTAATGTATTCAGGGAATTCTTAGACCATATCAGGTAGCTATACATATATATATATATATATATATATATATATATATATATATATACATACATATATATATATATATATATATACATACATATATATATATATATATATATATATATAACACTTTTTTGGAGAGAGACAGAGATAGAGAGAGCGAGAGAGACAGAGGAAGACAGATAGAGATGGGCGCACCAGCAGCTTCTCAGCTGCTGCGAACGAAATCCAGATGTGTGCGCCCCCTTGTGGTCAAGTGTGGCATTGCGCCCTTGGGTCACTTTGCATCTGGCTAAAAGTGGGGCCTGGAGATTGGAACCAGAGTTCTTAGGCTTAGGAGGCAAGCACCTTAACCGCTAAGCCATCTCTCCAGCCCTATAACACTTTTTTTGAGAGGAGATAGACAAAATATTTGAAGAAACAGTAGTATTTTTTTTTTAATTTGATGAGAAATAAATGTCTTTGGGTTCAAAAAACTTATCAAATCCTGGGATGGAAAGATTGATTAGTGGTTAAGTCACTTGCCTATGGAGCCTAAGGACCCAGGTTTAACTCCTGAACCCACATAAGCCAGATGCACATCGTGGTACTTGTGTCTGGAGATTGTTTGCAGTGGCTAGAGGCCCTGGCGTGCTCATTCTCTCCCTGCCTCACTCCCTCCCCCATCTCTCCAATAAATAAATATAAATAAATTACTGAAAGAAATTAGAAAAAACATAATCTTAACCACAAGGTTCATGAAGAAAACAAAACATATATAATGAAAATTCTTCTTTTTTGTAACATAACTGGTGCTTGTTTTTAGTTATTTCTATAAATATTATTATGAATTGTTTTTCTGTATGAACAACTTGTGTATTGCTCATATTTACATCAGATTATACTCTTATATCCCATTGCCCTTACTCCTATTTTACTGAGGGTGGTCCTCAGTGGGGCTATTAGTATTCAGCCCTCTTCCATGGGGGTCATGAATGTTATCAGTCTGGGGAAAATGCCTCAGGATACTCCTTCTCATCCTGTGGCTCTTATAACCTTTCTGCTTCATCTTCCACAATGTTCCCCCAGCTTTGGTGAGTGTGTTATACGTTTACTTAAGTGCTGAGGTCTCTGTAACCTCTGGATTTTTACTTTGATGAATTTTGAGTGTCCTTAGTGTCTATCACCATCTCCTTGGAGCTGACTGTCAGGCTAGCAGTAAGTGCAGAACTCATGTTTAAAAAGCCACTTTCTCTAGAATGTCTCCTGGGCTCTGGAAGATATGATAGAAGTAGCTCATCTTATGCTAGGCTGTTCTTTTCTTATGCTATTGATGGACCTTTATTCTTCCAAGTTTTTGCTTCCACGGGTAAATTAAAAGAAAAAAAAAACAGGTTTTCCAACAAAGAGTAAGGGGATAAGCATAGTTTTTAATTTAATTTAATTTAATTTAATTTAATTTAATTTATATATTTGAGAGAGAGAGAAGCATAGAGAGAGAATAGGCACACCAGGGCCACCAGCCACTGCAAACAAACTCCAGATGCCTGTGCCACCTTGTGCATCTGGCTTATATGGGTCCTGGGGAATTGAACTGAGGTCTTTTGGCTTTGCAGGCAAGTGCCTTAACCACTAAGCCATCTCTCCAGTCCCAGGCATAGTTATTTAAGACACTTTTTTTGGAGAGAGACACAGAGAGAGGCAGAGAGAGAGAGAGAGAGAGAGAGAATGAGCGTGCCAGCAGCCTCTTAGCCGCTGTGAACAACTCCAAGTGCATGCGCCTCCTTGTGGGCAAGTGTAGCATTGCGCCCTTGTGTCACTTTGCATCTGGCTAAACGTGAGACCTGGAGATTGGAACCAGCGTTCTTCTTCTTTTTTTCTTTTTAAATGAATAAAGGCATTTAAATTTATTATTATTATGATTTTATTTATTTTTGGAGAGAGACACAGAGAGAAACAGATAGAGAGATAGAGGAAGACAGAGATCTGGGCGTGCCAGCAGTCTCTCAGCTGCTGTGAACGAATTCCAGATGTGTGCGCCCCCTTGTGGGCAAGTGCGGCATTGCGCCCTTGCGTCACTTGGCATCTGGCTAAACTTGGGACCTGGAGATTGGAACCAGCGTTCTTAGGCTTAGAGCCAGGTACCTTAACCGCTAAGCCATCTCTCCAGCCCTAAGACACTTTTTGATGGGTATATCCACCCTTTATAGCCAAAGTCCTGTGGGAGCTTCTCTCTGGATTCTATGACCTTCCTTTTCATAACATTTTGACTTGATTCTTAGTACCAGGTATGAGTTCTCTCCCACTGAGCAGGGCTCATATCCAATCAGAGATACAATTATTACCTGCATAGGGTATTTGCTACTATTGCACAAGTGTGTACTTCTTACATGGCTTATTGATTTTGTACCTTGCAAGATCCCCTATTTGTGGCCATTATCCCTCAGAAATCTGCAATTTCACTTTTCAGGATTACAAGGGCTAGCCAGCAAGTAGCTGGCTTTCCTTCTAAGTTCTAACATGATCTCTCAATGTCCTGTGTCCATGGCTTTAAATTGATTACCTACACAAGACCTTTATAATCAGAGGAAAAGATGATAACATCAAAATAAAATAAACTAATTGAAAGAGGGAGAGGATATGATGGAAAGTAGTTATGTGAAGGGGAGAGTGGGGGAGGGGAGGGAATTAAGCTTTATTGTCTAGAACTATGGAAGTTGTCAGTAAAAGTTTTATAAAATGTGTTAAAAAAGAGAATCTTGAAAACAGATTGGGGAAAAATCATATTCTATACATAAGAAAATGATAAATATTGAAACATATTGTTTTATCAGTAACCACTATATCCAGAAGAGAGAAGAAAATATGTCTAAGATACTAGGGAGAGATGGAGAGATGGCTTAATGATTAAGGTGCTTGTCTGCAAAGTACAAGGACCCAGGTTCAATTCTTCAGTACCCTCCGAGGGCCTGACATGCCCATTCTCTCTCTCTCTCTCTATCCTCCCCTTTCTCTCTCTCTCTCTCTCTCAAATAAATAAATAAAATGTTTTAGAAATGTATTCAGGGACTGAAGAGATGGTTTAGCAATTAAGGTGCTTTGCCTGCAAAGCCTAAGGACCTCAGTTCGATTCCCCAGTACCCATGAAAGCCAGATGCACAAGGTGGCACATGCATCTGGAGTTTGTTTGCTGGAATGAACTGGAAGCCCTGGCATGCCCATTCTCTCTGTCTGTCTCCCTCCCTCTCTCTCTCTCTCTCTCTACCTCTTCTCTTCTCATAAATAAATAAAAATAAAATATTTTAAAACATGTATTCAAAGAATCCTAAAGAAAGTAGGGAAAAAAAGAGAGGAAAAAAGAGTAAATAATAGAAGAACAAATAAAGAACAAGCAACAAGATGATAGACTAAAAAATAATTATATTCCATAATCACATTGAGTGAACATGTTCTGAACATTTCAGCGTAGAAACAGATTTTAAATTAGGACATAACAACCTGACAACCATTATAGATCCCAAAAGACCCCCAGCTATATGCTTTATACAAGAAATATACTTCAGCTGGCCATGGTGGCATATATCTGTGATTTCAGCACTTAGTAGGTGGAGGCGGGCAGATCAAGAGTTCAGGCTCATTCTTAGCTACATAACGAGGCCCTGTCTCAACAACAACAAAATCCCCAACAAATAAAGGAATAGATTTCAAATATATAAGTGTAAATAAATTGTAAATAAGAGGCAAAATAATACCTTGTTAAAAAATATAACATGCTAATGAATACATCACTGAGCAGCAATGTCATATCAAAGTAAATTTCAGAGCAAAGAATTCTAGAGAGAGAAGCAAACATTTGCATTAGAGAGATCAAAAAGTCATTTTTCTTTCATTTATCCCAATATCCTTGACTATGTAGCTCAAAATAACTTTCATATAATAAATACTCAAGAATGGTTTGGTTGTACTAGGAGCCACAGCAGACTCCCTGACTCCATGTTCACTACTTCATTCTCTACTCAACTGAGTATTTAAAAAATATTTTTTAAATCCTTTATGAAAAAAAATTACACAAGGCAAAATAAACCCCCTTTTCTCCCATTAGCTGATAATGGTTAGGTGTTTTTTTTTTTTTTTAATATAGGTTTGTTTCTATTTATTTATTTATTAGAGACAGAGAGAGGGAGAGAGAGAGATAGGCAGTGAGTGAGAATGGGTGTGCCAGAGCATCTAGGCACTACAAACGAACTCCAGATGCATGCGCCACCATATGCATCTGGCGTACATGGGACCTGGAGAATCGAACCTGGGTCCTTAGGCTTTGTACACATGTGCCTTAACCACTAAGCCATCTCTCCAACCTGGTCAGGTGTTTTCTGCCAGCAATGTGAACCTGACTATAACACTCTACTATCAACCTCTTTTGTCCCCACCCTCCTTCCAATGAACATTCACTTTTTTTTCCTATGGTTACCTCTATATTGATGCCTTCTTCTTGCTTTCCTCCATCATCCATGACAAGCTGTTGGTAGACTTAGTATTATACAGAATTTGTACAGGTAAAAACAGCTACTATAAGGTCATTAATATGACCACGTTATGTCTGGCAGATAGCATTCCAAAGCACTCCTCCCCAACCTTTAGATCTTACATTATTCCACCACTTCTTCAGCAATTATCCCTGTGCCATTTGAGGGTATGATATAGACGTCCCATCAAGTGTTGGACATTCAACTATCAGCTCTTATCAACACTTCAGTGAATTTTGAGTCTTCCCAGAAGTCACCACTATATGAAACAACCTTTCCAATAAAAAGGGAGACCAGCACTAATATAATGTGTGTAAGCATAAGTATTTGGAGGGCAATTTGGTGGGCATAATATTTCCATGTAGCCAAATAAAGTAGTAACTCTCCCTTCTAGGGTTTTTGACCTTTTCCACCATAGGCTTTTGACTTGGGTTTCAATATCAAGCATGAAGTCCCTTCCATGGAGTAGGTCTCAAGTCAAATTAGAGAGCAGTTTGTTATCCCAATAACAGGCATGCCACTATTGCACTATGGGTGCATCTTGTCTTCGTGGCCAGTTATGTAACTTTCAGGGTCCACTGAAAGTTAGGACCCTTGATGATTTCTCTCCTCTAGCAGGCTGCATACCACTTTCCAGAACTTTAACTGCAAATCAACAGGAAGGAGTCTTCTGGCTCAGTTCTAGCTATTTCTTTGTGACCTGAAATTGAAGCGTATGGTGTCTTTAGCAAGGTTCTTATCATCTAGTTCTAGTGAGCAACAAAGAGCTTTGGCAATAGCCTGTATTGCTTTGGGGGCCTCATGACCCTCACTGAACAGCACCCTTACCAGGAGGTATTTTAACCCTGGCACTAAAATTTTTCTTTGACAACCTATAGCTTCAGGGCACAGCATAAACACCCCTGCAGGTTACTTCTACCCAAATACTCTCACTTTTTTAAAACTAACAAATATTTTGGATTAGTTAAAAAAGAAGTATATTTCTATATGACGTATGCATAACCTCTTTAGTTTTTAACCCTCTTCCCAACCACTTGTCCTTCTTAGAAAGCTCCCTATGCAGTTTTT
Organism: Orientallactaga bullata; assembly: GCA_004027895.1. Lineage (NCBI taxonomy): Eukaryota > Metazoa > Chordata > Mammalia > Rodentia > Dipodidae > Orientallactaga > Orientallactaga bullata. Next base: position 47,827 of record PVKW010006310.1, read on the forward strand.
GCTTGTATTGCAATAGCCTTTGGTCTGCTTCTCTAGAGCACGTTTCTTTTTTCCTGGATTCCTGCAAGGCTGCATGGAGGGCATGTGTTCTAAGGTGAATAGGATTACTTGCCTTTCTGTTTACTCTGTCTTTGTGCTTGCTTTCTCCTCTGTGAACCTCACTGCCTCAGTTGGTCATACACCCTCTTTCATGTGCCCTGCTTTGAAAATCACAGTGCTTTCTTTTCTGCCTGTAGGTATTTGGAAGTTCCTTTGTGGGTTTTGAAGCTTTCTGATCATTTTTCTTTCTCTGTTCAGTGTTTACTTCGTCAAGCAGATCAAGTTAGTTCATCTGTTCTTGTCAACAGAAGTAGTGATGAAATGTGTTCTTCAGTATAAATCATGAATCTCTAGAGTCTTTCTCCCAATACATACAAAGAAATGTTGAAAGAACACAATGTGTGGCTGTAGGGAACACTTTTAAAAAATCTCCACTTCAATTAACTTTGTTTTTTTTTTTAATATTTCTAATTAATGCAATGCTAAAAATTCTACTTGCCTTTACATAATATATTCTCACCGGACACACAGACCCTTTGTTTTTATCCCTCAGATCTTAATTTTCTCTCTTCCTCATTCAGCACCATTTGAAAATATTAAGGTAATTATATGATATAGGATTTACTCAATGGTATAGACAATTAGCTCCTCCATCTGAGCTGGTGGGATAACCTGTAACATTTGCCCAGGTTGTCAGGTCAATTAATTTTTTCATTTGACAAACAACCTTGCCATTTACACAAGTTGGTTCTGATTCACAGGACCTAATAGCCAAGGGAGTGGTTAGTTGCATGTGAATTTTAAAAATGCAAATGTAAGACTCTGCAAGACAGCATGAGATTTGAAAGGCTTTCCAAGTATGAGAAGTATAAAACACAGCGTGGCACCAACATCTATTTATAATGGCCTGGAATCCCCTTGTTCATACAGGGAACCAGAGTCCTGAAGTTTGACTGCCTCTCAAGATACAGATGGAAAATCTAGTCCTAATGATTTTACTCAAAGTGCAGCTCAGCTAGAGTGAAAAAAAAAATCTCACGTAAGAGGATTTCTTTGTAAATAAAATGAATCACTGACAATTTTTAAATAAAGAAATAGAACATAGAAAAATAGTCTTACTATAAAAAAGACAAAAAAATGGCTCTAAAGATGACCCAGTTTTATTTGAAAGTATTTGTAACACAATTATACACCATATGTAGTTTCCATTGGCACATAAAGAGCAAACATCATTAATTTTCCATTAACCTATATCTTTTAAAGTGTGTAATTAATGATCTATAGTTATCATATTTTCCTACACTTCAAACATTGAGAACATGCCTGGTTATTTGGGCCCAAAGTGGGTCATTTGTCCTCTGCAAAACTTGAGGCAGAAGAGTTTTGATTAGACTGATGTTAATGTTTCATTTCTCCTTTTCACCATGTTTGTATATAGCAACCTTAGCCAGAGAGTCATACAAAATGCATTTCTGGCATGATTAGTGGACTTAGAATATACATTTGTACATTTTATATAAAATATATGACTTGTATTATTATGAAATCAAAATTCTAAGTCAAACAATAAAAAGATACAATGGTATATTTTGTTCTTATTTTATTTGTTGAAATTAAGACAATTGAAAGGTTTAGGTATCCTCAGTTAGAAATGGTCTTTAAGCTGCTTCAAAGGTATGAGAAATTGTTCTGGAAGAATAATAAAGATGCACCTCAAATGGTATCTGTCTTTGGAAAAAAAAGAAAGCCCTCAAGTCCTACTTTATGCAATAAGGTGTCTTAATTTCTCTGAGTTTAATATTCTTATTCTCTATACACAGGCATAGTGTAATGGAGAATGTAGAGGATTACATGACAAAATGTAGGAAAATCGCCCTTACCAATGATACCACTCTTATCAATAGCTAATGTAGGTAGGGAGAAGGAACATAGAGTGTTTAAGAGCACTTGGGGCTAGAGAGATTGCTTAGAGGTTAAGGTACTTGCCTACAAAGCCAAAGGACCCAGGTTCGATTTCTCAGGACCCACATAAGGCAGATGCACAAAGGTGATGCATGCATCTGTAATTCGTTTGCAGCCGCTGAAGTCCCTGGTGCACCCATTCTCTCTCTCTACCTGTGCCTTCTCTCAAATAATACAATACAATAAAATAAATGATAAATTAGAAAGGTTTGGAGCACTGTTATTGTTGTCCCTATATGCTTTCTTGTCTTTCACTTCTAAAATGGTACAAGTGTAATTAGACCTAGATAAGCACCAAAAAATGCAGCTTTCATATAGAAACCGTGTCATTTACGTTCTCTTCCATTTTAGAACTTGCAGTTTGAATGTTCATTTGATATTCTCTGTATGGCATGCAGGTGCATCTCCAAGTTTATCCAGCCTTTATTAATCCTTCTGTGCTACTGTATCTAATTTGGTGGAATTTATTTGCTTTCCTCTCAAGTCTCTGCACTTTTCAGTTCGCTTGTATTTAAAGATTTGGCTTTTTAAAAATAGGGATTCTTAACTGGCTTTAAAAATACAGTATCTGTTGGATTATGGGAAGTGCAAGTGCCTGTGTATGCTGATGTGGACTAAGGAAAACTGCCTCCTCAGTACAGAATTCCCCTAAGAATTAATTCATGCTTTGGTTACAGTTCTGATAGTAGCACACCTCAGGGTTCACAAAAAAGGACCAAAGCAGGCAGGTTCTTGAGCCCAAGATTTGATTTTAATACCAGGAGAGACTGATGAAATCTGAAGGAAAAGGGAAAGAAACTTCATAACCCCAAGTAAGGGGAAGAAGGGGATTTTAATTATTTTCTGGGAGGGGAGAGGAGAACTACACTGTGATGTGTGGGATTTGGGGTGAGTGTTGACCACCCATAACTCAGAATGACTCCAGTCTATTGAACTTTGAACTCCTTTGGGGGAAGTGGACCTACAGGTAGGGCTTAATCAATTTTCATAGCAGTAAGTATGGATTATATGGTAATGGCCACAGCTGTTAGGAGGGGATGGAAAGGAGAGGCAGTTTTCTTAAAATATAACAAAGGTCCTAATAGTTTGTGTACATGTCTAAATTCTCCACTAGATTGTTAAATATGGAGGTAATATTGTTATCTAAGTCAATTTAGTGACCTTAGGAGCTTAAATAGTACTTGATATGTAATAGAGATTAAAAGAAATGGGGTTTGACTCCTTGATTTGAGAACTAAAATGAGATAGCATTATGTGTTTTTGTCTGTTTAATGAACAGGCATTCAGATGATGAAGCTACATATTGGTGAGGCTTCAAGGAAACAGGATGGCTGTAGGCTCATTGTTACTCTCATTATTTTTAATGTCAGTATAGTGTAAATTGAGCCATTTTCCTATAATGCATTCTGTCAACATGTATGAAAATTCTTAAATATTTTTATGCCTTTTGACCCTTTCTTTCAACCATCTTTCCTTTGGAAAAATAACAATTTAGCTATGAGAATGCAGACAGCATAGATTATTTTAGTAGAAAAAAACTCTATGCAACTTAAATACTAGATAAGGATGTAGTTAAACCATGTTATATATGTGATATATTGTGCAGCTATTAAAAACCAATAATGTAGAGCCATATTTATTAAGATAAAAGGGTATTCTCTATAGACTGAAGAAGGGAAATAATTTACAAAATAGTACAATTCCATTTTTATTGTGAGCCCATATATTGTTATGTATCTATTTATACCTCTCTATAATAAAAAGCTGTGAATGTCTGTAGTGTACAATTCTAAGAGCATGTATATAGTGTTGCAGTTTTTCTTTCTTTTTGTCCTTCTGATTCTTATCCTTTAAAATTTCTGAAACAAATGTACAGAACTTATGTTAAATTAGTCTCTAAATGAATACAGGGAAGGTAGATAAATGCTTGAACAAATGAATAATTACAAAACACTTATTAACAATTTCATGCTGATTCTGTCCCTGAGGGCTCAGCCCCAAGCCACTGAAGTGCAAATGAGAATATGAATTTTAAAGAGGGTGACAGAGGTCATCCTGGGCTTTCCATTTTAAAGAGACTGACATGGAAATAGGACCTTGTTTTTCATTTTGAATAAATAAAACTTTACAAGACTAACGGGGAATCTTGGCAAAATTTGAGCACACATATCATGAGGTAATTTAAAAACATTTTCTTCTGGTTTTGAAAATATATAGCAGTTTTAAGAAGAAAAATATTCCCAGGTAACCAGATTGCCTTTTTTTCTGCAGCAAATGCCATTTTCAGTTTTGTTTTCCCTGAAGACCTGAAAAATCTGGTTTTAATATCAGAATATTTATGTAGAAACAATCAGCATAGCAATGTAACCATAGCCTACTCAAAGCATATATATGCAGTATCTTCTGAATGATTTTGTCTACAGAGGTCTTTGTAAAGATTAAAGGACTAGAGCTAAGCCTGTAATAACAGTGCCACATTTCTTCATTAAAAGATAGAAGTACACAATTTCATTTTCCAGAAATACTACAGAATAACGATGTTTTAACATTTTGGCATCTGCTTTAAGGGAAGATTTATTTGCATTAGTTCTTAAGAAGTGAGTGTTTCAAAGAAACATAATCTCTACTGCCAGGGAGGAGATAGTCTGTGATAAGGGAGAAAATGGAAGACACCTATAGTGATAAGATATGGAGGTACAGAAGAATGGTCCAAATGGATTCATGCTCAAATATTTTCCCTTTGTGTAGATGCCAGTATGAACTAGGTCCATCTGTGTTTAGGGCTTATAGTGCCCAGTAGATTTTATTGAAAGTGCATCTCTACTATACAGTAGTTCTGTATTGGGTATTTCAAAAGCAAAAATTATATTTGACAAAAATAAAAATTTAAAGCTTTCCAAGCTTTTCCTTCCCTTTGTTTCCTTGCAATGTTCCCTTTTTCAGGTCCCCGCCCCGTAAGCTTAATAATGCTGCTATCAGTAGCAGTGACTACATAGGTTGCATTCAACCATTGATAATGATAGGGAAATAAGTTTTTATTTTCATCCATACTAGATAACCTCCAGAATCAAAAGTCTTATAAATTGTACTACAAATATGTGAGATTTGATATAGTCATATAATGAAGACATTTTTTTCTCTTTTAATTATTGAAATTATTAAAATAAGTTTCCTGCATTATTATTTTCTTAGTCCTTGCAATGTCCAGTCAGATTCATTCCTTCAAAAATGACTTCTTGTGTTTTTCTTCCCACTAAAATGTAAGCTCTACAAGCACAAGGGATATATCTAGTCCTCTGTTGGTTTTCCAGCACTTGGAAAGTTCCTAAAACATAATAATGTTCAATAAATATCTATTGAATCATTTTGATTTTCCATATTTTAATGGATAATAGTAAGATTATATTACTGCTTGTGATTGATCCACCCTTTTTGTATATGTGTGTATGGTGTGCATGTATGTGTATGCATGTTTGTATATATGTGTGTATGCATTTGCATGTGGAGGCCATAGGCCATCATCAGACGCCTTCCCTCATTTCTCTCTTCATTTTCTTTAAGACAGAGTCTTGCTGAACATGGAACTCATCATTTTGGTACACTAGCTAGTCAATGGGCCTCGGTGATTCACTGTTTCTGCCTCTCCAGAATTGGAATTTGTGGTTGGAATGTAAATACCCCATAGCCTCAAGGGATTGTGATTGAGTTTCCTGCTTGGTCACTAGCTGGTGGAGCATTTGAGAGGTGAAACTTTGCTGTAGGAGGTGTATTGCTAGGGCAGATTTTGGAGTTGAGGAGTCTAGTCCTTCTATGAGTTCAGAACCATCTTGGGCTTGCTGTTCTGTCTCTGCTGTGGATGTGTGATAAAGTGAGCCAGCTTCCTCCACTATGATAAAACTTCTCCTCTCTTTGAAACTGTAAGCCTGAAATAAACCCTCTCCTTCCTTAAACTGCTTTTGATTAGGTGTTTTATCCTAGTAATTATAAGGTAACTGTAATAGGACTATAGGTGGGAACCACTATGTCTGACATTTTATGTGGATTCTAGGGATCCAACTCAGGTCCTCTTGCTTACATGGCAAACAATTAACCCACTACACTGTCTCCCTAGCACCTGGGCCATTCTCTTAAAAGTTAATCAGTAAATTCATATAATAATCACTTTCAAAATATAAATCCAGGGCACAGTGGCATGGAGTAGTAGGCCAAACCCCTGTTTCCCTGCTCCTCCCAGCTCCCTGGTCCAGGTTCCCTGCACCAGACAGTGTGTGGACACACATGGCAATGTGAAGTGAGTAGGACAGACCCCATTCCCTGCTTCCTCCCAGTTCCCTGGACTAGGTTCTAGAAGCCAGACTGTGTGTGCGTGGGTGTGGATGCATGGAGTAGGCCAGATCCCGATTTCCAGCTCCTCCCAGATCCCTAGTCTGGGTAACCTGTGCAAGAGGGTATGTGGGTAGACACAGAGAGTTTCCTGGCTCCTCCCAGTCCCCTGGTCCTGGTAGGTCCCATTGTGCTTTGCTTGGGGAAGCCTGGTCCATGTGTGAGCTGTGGAATCAGGCCTGTTGCTCTGATATCCTGACTGGCCACAGGGTACCAACATCCCTGTTCACCTGAGTCAAAGGGTTCACTGGACAAAGGACAAAATCTTGTTTCCTCCTCAATAAAATAGTCTCCCTAAAATGGGTAGACAACAATGCAAACAAGCCAATGAAAGTCAGAAAACTGGCAGATTGCCATCAGGGAAGCCTAGTCCTACAATGGAAGCCTCCAACGAAATCATAGAGAAATCAACAGAAATTCATTCCCACAATGAAAATACAACAACCAATGTGACACTGATCAAATGAATTGCTGAACCAGAAGCAAACCATCAAAGAACCAAGAATTGTATCAATGAAATTGAACAGAAGCATCTCTTAGAGCATTCAGCTTTTGATAGTAGGGTTATCTTGATTGAAGGAAACATTAGAACCCTCAAAAGAGATATGAATGAATTGAAGGTGAGTCAAGAAATGGAAGATCTCAACAACTGGTTGATTAAGCTTAACGAAGACATGATCAAATGAAAGAATGAATTCCAGGAAGCATCAAGAAAATCAGAACTCGAACTGAAATTGTACCTCAAAAAGATGGACATGATGCAAAATAACCCAATAAAAAATCAAATAGAAATTATAAAAACCTCTCAATAACCCCTCAGCAACAGAGTGAGTGACTCATGTGGAATACAGAACCTCTGACCTGGAAGACAAGACAGAAGAAGTTGATTGGGAGGCCAAAAGCTTTGCTAAGTTCAAAACACCAAGGGAACCATGGGATACCCTTATACGACCAAACATCTGGATCATGGGTATACCAGAAGGAGAGGAAATCCAGGCTAGTGGCATAGAGACCATATTCAACAAAATTATTGAAGAAAATTTTCTGAATCTCTCAAAGGGGAGGCCTATCCAGATACAAGAAGTCCACAGAACAAAAACAGACAGTACCAAAGAAGAAACTCTCCAAGGTACATCATAGTTAAAACTCTTAACAATGACAACAAAGTGTTAAAAACAGTGAGAGAGAAAGAAATCACTACATATATAGGCAATTCCATCAGAATAATGTCAGATTTTCAGGGGAAACCCTGAAATCCAGAAAGACCTGGAATTCAACACTTCAAAGTCAAAAATCTAGGGCTTCCAAACCATGCTACTATTTCCAGAAAAAGTATTCCTCATAATAGATGGTGAAAGGAAAACTTTCCATGAAAAAATGTCAACTCTATGATTATATGAACACAAAGCCAAACCTACAGAGAACACTTGAGGGAATACTCCACACAGAATAGTCAACCAACCAATCTCGAGAACCAATAAGAAGAAGATCACAATAACCAAAAATAGATGAGGCTCAACATAGTACAAAACATAAGAAAGTACCAAATCCCATAAACACCTTATCATGGCAGGGAGTAATTCAAACTTCGTAGTAAAAACCTTAAATATTAATGGCCTTAATTCACCCATCAAAAGACACAGTTTATCAGGGTGGATCAAAAAACCAGACCCTTCTATCTGCTGTCTTCAAGAAACCCACCTTAGTACTAAATACTAAGGGTGAACAGATGGAAAATGATATTCCAAGCAAATGTAAATAAAAAAAAAACACATGGGTATTGCTATATTAATATCTGATAAAATAGACTTCAAACCAAATTAAACAAAAAAGACAAAAAAGGCCACTTCTTACTCATCAAGGGAATTACCCAACATGCACACATCACAGTCATAAATATATATGTGCCAAACACAGGTGTACCACAGTTTATAAAACAAAATCTACTTGACAATAAAACAGAAATAAACACCAACACCATCATAATTGGAGACTACAATACTCCACTATCATCAAAACACAGATCATCCAAGCAGAAAATCAACAGGGAAATAAGAGAGCTCAACAACATCATAGATCAACTAGACCTAACAGACATCTACAGAACTTTTCACTCCAATGCTACAGAATACACATTCTTCTTAGCAGCCTATGTAACCTTCTCCAAAATTTCCCATCTATTAGTCCATAAAGGATGCCTCCATAAAGACAGGAAAATTGAAGTAACTTCCGGCATTATGTCAGATCATAATGCTTTAAAGCTAGAAATTAACAAGAGACACATCAAGAATTCCACCAGCTCCTGGAGAATAAATAACACACTTTTGAAAAATGAATGGGTCATGGTAGAAATAAACAAAAGAAATTGTAAAATTCCTAGAACTGAATGATAATGAAAACACAACATAGCAAAACTTATGGAACACAATGAACGCATTCTGAAGGGGAAAAGCCCTAAATTCCTTCATTATAAAGACAGAGAAATCCCAAATTAGTAATTTAACTGTCCACCTAAAGGCACGGGAAAAACAAGAAGAATCCAACCCTACGAGCTCCAATTGGAAAGAATTAATCAAGTTTAGAGCAGAAATTAATGAATTGGAAACTAAGAAAACAAATAATTGATGAAACAAAGAGCTGATTCTTTGAAAAAATAAACAAGATTGACAAACACCTGGCCAATTTGATCAAGTGAAAAAAAAAAAGAGAGAAGTCTCAAATTAACAAAATCAGAAATGAAAAAGGAGAGGTCACAACAGACATCAATGAAATTGGAAAAATCATCAGGGCATACTTCCAAAACCTCTACTCTGCAAAATTGAATAATCTGGAAGAAATGGATGAATTCCTAGACACATAGCACCTACCAAAACTAAACCCAGAGCAGATTAATCTCCTAAACAAACCTATCACATCCATGGAAATTAAAAAGGTAATAAAAACTCCCCAAAAAGAAAAGTCCAGGACCAGATGGCTTTTCATCTTTCACTGAAGAACTGTTTCACATAATCAGAGACGAGGGACTCCTGCCCAACTCCTTTCATGAAGCTAGCATCTCCCTAGTACCAAAACCATACAGAGATGCAGCAGGAAAAAAAAAAAAAATTTAGGCCTATATCCCTAATCAACTTAGATGCAAAGATCCTGAACAAAATCCTTGCAAACTGAATCCAACAACACATCAAAAACATTATCCACCTTGATCAAGTAGGCTTCATCCCAGGGATGCAGGGACGGATTAAAATATGGAAATCGATCAACATAATACACTACATAAATAAACGGAACCATAAGAACCACATGATCATCTTAATTGATGCAGAGAAGGCCTTTGGCAAAATGCACCACTTCATGATCAAAACACTGGAAAGGACAGGTGGGGAGGGTTTATATCTCAATAAAGGCCACACATAAAGCTCATAAAGCACATATAATATTTAATGGTGAAAAACTCAAGATGTTCCCACTGAGATCAGGAACAAGACAGAGGTGTCCACTCTCACCAATGCTCTTCAACATGGTACTAGAAGTACTAGCCCAAGCAATAAGACAGGATAGGTAGAATTAATATTGTTTAAATGACAATTCTACCAAAAGCAATATACAGATTTAATACAATACCAGTAAAAATACCAGCATCATTCTTCACAGAGATTGAAAAACTGATCTGAAAATCATATGTAATGGCAGAAGGCCTCAGATATCCAAACATACCCTCAGCAAAAATAAAATAAATAAATAAAATAAAATAAAACCACCTCTGGAGGTATCGCCACATCACCATATCCAATCTAAAGCTACATTATAAAGCCATAGCAACAAAACCAGCATGGTACTGGAATAAAAACAGAAATATAGAGCAATGGAACAGAATTGAAGACCCAGACCTTAGGTCAAGTAATTATAGCTACTTGATCTTTAACAGCATCTTCAACAAATGGTGTTGGACAAATTGGATGAACACATGTAGAAAAATGAAATTAGACCCACTCATTTTTCCATACAGGAAAATCAAGTCCAAATAGATTAAAGACCTGAAACTCTTCAACTGCTGGAACTAAAAATAGGAGGCAGTCTCCACAATATAAGACTGGGAAAATACTTCCTGAACAAAACCTCAGTAACCCAGGAAATTTAACAAGCACTCAACCAATGGGATATCATGAAACTAAAAAGCTTTTGCATAGACAAACATATCATAAGCAGAGCCCATAGATTACCCACTGAATGGGAGTATATCTTCACCACCTATACCACTGAAAGAAGCCTAATATCTAGAATCTACAAAGAACTCAAAAAAATCAAACAACCAACTCCAAAAGTGGGGCAGAGAACTGAATAGGGAGTTCTCAGAGGAAAAATTACAAATGGCTAACACACAATTAAATGTTCAACATCCCTAACTATTAGGGAAATGCAAATTGAAACAACTATGAGATTCCACCTTACCCCAATAAGGATAGCAAACATTAAAAAATCAAATGAAAACAAATGTTGGCAAGGATGTGGAGAAATAGGAACACTCATTCACTGTTGGTGAGAAAGTAAGCTGGTACAACCACTATGGAAATCAATATGGAGACTCCTAAAATGAAGTATATAGAGTTACCAACAGACCTTGTTATTCCCTTATTTGGCATTTACCTTAAAAGCCCCATACCTCAGTTCAGAAATATTTGCTCAGCATGTTTATAGCTGATCAATTCATTATAGCTAAGAACTGGAATCATCCCAGATGCCCATCGTTGGATAAATCGATAACCAAGATGTGGTATATCTACATGATGGAATTCTACTCAGCAGGAAGAAAAAAAATGACACACTGAAATTTGTATGGAAATGGTTGAATGTGGAACAGATCATAGTAAGTGAACTCACACAATCAACATAAAGACAATAATTGCATGGTCTCACTCATCTGTTGTTCCTAATCTAGATCAGAGTTACTGGCATACCTGAATAGCATCTCAAGGCTTGGACAATAGGGAGGGCAGGGATTGGGGGAAGGGGAAGGATGTGGGGGACACAAAACTGAACCCAAATTGAAGTGGTACCATAGAATCCGATATCCTGGAAGTTAGAATAAAAGTTGAACCCTCAACAGGACCTTAGGGTGAGCACCTGAATATAAGGGCCCTGGAGAGGTTGAGATGAAGCCTAATCTTAACTTTCTCCTGTTTCTTTTTTTTTTTTTTTTTTTGTATTTTTCTTTTTTCTTTTCTCTTGGCGCTGGCCTGTAATTCTCTGTACCAGGACATGGTTAACATCCACAACACGCTGTTGATCAGAGAGACCTACAAAGTGTCCCAAAACAAACAAGCTAGACTTCTGTCAGAGCACTTGATTACCTACCAGAAGTTAATGGCAACACCTTACTGCTGAAGACACCATACACTGTTGACATGGACCATGGAGAGACCTGATTGGAATCCAGAAGAGAGCCAGTTCCCAGAGAGCCCATCTAGTACTTGAAGGTGCTACATTTGTTACTGGGGGAAAGTGGCCAACATCTGTCTGAGAAACTCAAAGTCTAAGCTACTCAGAAGCAAACAACCTGACATGATGCTCACACAAGTACAATAGTGGCACACAGCCATGGTGGGTGACCAACTTATCTTGTATTGGCTAATGGATCTAGTAAATAGAAAGGAAACCATATCTGGAACTGGAAAATAAGTCAGAATCATATCCAGATAACGATTTTGCTTTCTAATTTCAATCTCCCACTAATCTTGGGCTATAAGAGGGTCTACGCCCTTTAAATTCACTCTAAATTAATAATGGTTATTCCATTTAACTGGTGCTGACTCTCTGTTGGAGAATCTGCTTCTCTTTTTCAGATGGGAGAGGGACCTGAGGAGATAAACAACCCAGCACACTTCATCCTGGCCCCAGCTGAAACCACATAGGATTTGGGGAAATAAACAAGAGTGCTGCTTTCTTGGTGGACCTGATATCAGCACAATGGTGAAGGAGATAGACACTGAGGACACTCAGTACCAATCAAAGCAGAGATTCAGAAGCTACTAAGAGTCTATCACTGAAGCTGACTTAAAATGCATCCAACATGGCTCAGGGAATTTTGCAGAAGAGGGGGCAGAATGATTGTTAGAGCCACAAGTTGGGACATTATGCACAAAAACATTGTGTCTCTCCCATAACTGACTGCTGCACCCATAATGCATGACCCACAATCCCTATGGAGTTGACCTGCATCCTCAATGAGGAGGACCTCTTCGGAAAATGGACAGGGAGGATGGAAATGATGGTACCAACATGTGTTATTTACATACTAAGTATGTACATATCTAATAAAAATAAATTAAAAATATAAATCTATCTCAACTGTCAGCCTATCCATTTTAATGGTAGTTTAGATAGTAAAAAAATAGTGTAAATGATATTAAGCTCTCTGTTCTACTTTATTTTATTGACTTTGAAACACTTTTCTCCCTTTGTTAATTGCTAGAACTACAGGGCTGAACAAAAACCACCTATTAATCTGCAAGTGTTCATAGCCTAAGAGTCAAACTTGTAAGGATATGGCTTTGATACAGTGTACTATGTGTTGAAATATAGGTATGCCCAAAGGTCCTTGGGGATGCCTAGAAAGATATGATTCAGTGATTCATCTGTTTCTGGTATCATGAGTTAAGATAAATAAGGTATGGTCCTTTGTCCTCAAGGGAACACATTACAGTGAGGGTGATAGACACATAACTACAATGTAATTCTTTATATGTTATAATAAAGATATAAACCAACTTTTGTGTGTGAAAGGTGTTTTTTGTTTGTTTTTATTGTTTGGTTTATTGGTCTTTTTCCAAGGTAGGGTCTCACTGTAGCCCATGCAGACATAGAACTCAGTTTTTAGTCCTAGGCTGGCCTCAAACTCACAGTGATCCTCCTACTTCAAGTGCTGGGATTAAAGTCATGCACCACCACATCTCGCTGAGAGTTTTATATAGATTTATTACATGTGTACAGTCATATAGCCATCACAGAATCAAGCTATAGAACTATTCCATCAATACAAGGCTCCTTCATGCAATTCCTTTATAGTCACACACCCCTGACAACCTCTAGTCTGTTCATAATCTCTAAAGACTTATTTCAAGACAGTTTTATAGCCAGATATGGTGGCACATGGCTATAGTCTTAGCACTTGGGAAGCTAAGTCAAGAAGATTGCTGTGATGTTGAGGTCATTCTTTTCTGTATGGCAAGTATAAGATAAGCCTGGACTACAAAGCAAGACTCTGTCTCAAAAAATGTTATAAACCTTCTAGTATTGCCCGTTTCCCTTGAGTTCCATCTAAAATGTTGCACATATCAATATATTCATTCTATTTCTGCATACTAGTCCAAGTTAAGGATCTAGCACAGTTTAACCCTTTACCTATCAAAAGATGTTTGGGTTGTTTACAGTTTTTGGCCATTACAAATTAACCTGCTCTGAGCAGGTATATTAAAACAAAAACAGCTGTGACTACATCAGGGCAATATCATTTCAGCCTAAAAATCAGAGATCTTTATGTAAAGTTGATATTTGCGTTGGGTCTTAGATTGAATAGACACCATGGGAGTGGATGTCAATGTAGGCATGGGGCATGAGAGAAAGCATAGGAGTTTGAGTAGCTCAACAGGAGAAGAGTGGAAGGGAGTACGGATGTTAAACCTATTGGGTAGAAGCTCAGTGAGGAAGCATTCAGAATACTCTTCTGTGGATTCTATCATAACACAAATGATGGAGATAGGTGTCCCTGTTTCTGATTTAAGTTTGTTGACTGTCCTTGATACATTTATATCTGGTTTATTTAGATCCAAAAAGTCAAATTTATGCTACCAAAGCAATGTTTAAAAGCCAATTTCATTAATTTGCAATGATAAATGTTTCTATTTTCATTCTCTCTTAGAAAATTACAAAGTGAGATACAAGGTTGCTTGAATGAATGAAAAGATAAGAACAGGTACAGGGATTGTTGTTCTTTTACCTCTCAAATAACTTATAAGTGAATAATACAACTATTCTTTTTTCTGTTTATGAGAATCATCCTGGCTCATAGGACACATATTCCTAGGCACAATTCTGAGCCCTGATTTTGTCTTGGAATGATTTGCCCTAACCTTATTCTACAGAAACCCCTTTGCTACTTGATTCAAGCAGAGTATTACACTGATCTGTAAGTACAGAAAATCCCACTAGGGCTATGAGAATACCCAAGGCATTAATTCATCAATCATTTGAGTTTACTCTCAATACAGTTTGTGCTTTAAGTTAATAAAAATTAAATACCAACCAAATAATGAATAATCTACACCACAGCCAAAGCACATATCTTTGACTATGAAGGAAAAAACCAAAATTTATCTATAATAGCTTAGAATTAAGCACCTAAAACTGAAATCAATACATGTCAAAAATTAAAAATGGTACCAAAAGTCAATTCAAGAATTCTAACAGAGTTCAAATTATAGAGTATATAAGGACATTGGAAATAACCACAGCAGAGGTAACAAAGAGAGAGGGAAAGACAGGGGAGGAAAGAAGGGAATGAAGGAGAAGAGAGAAAAGTAGTTTGGAGGGAAAGGATACATGTTCCAAACAGAAGTAAACTTTGTTGTAGATGATAGAAGTTAGCCAATGTGGCCATTTGACAAAAAAAAGTCCGTGCCTATTATGGACCAATTTCTTCTTACTTGTTTAATTACCTTTTTTTTTTTTTTTAAGACAAGTACAATACTATGGCTGATGGGAGGAGGAAAAAAAGAAAGAAAACCTCCTTCCTCTCCAGAAAGGGCAGCATTGCCTGAGATCTACTAATGCAAGAAAACATTCATATTGGTACTTTTGAATAGCATTTCTTAGGCTGTGTAAGAAATGTTGTCTTCTTAACCAGATATATTACAGCTCATCTGAAATTTATTTATTGTGACATTATTCCAAGTACTTAGAAGAAAAGATGAACGTGGGATCCAAATCAAAGAGCTCTTAGAAGGATGGAAAGGCATTGTAACATTTTTATAGATCATTTTGGTGCTGGATTTCTCTCCTTTCCTTTAACTCCCACTCTGCTTATTGAGCTTACTCTGCTCCCAGTAGAATGATTAGTTTTGAGTTTCATTAAGAAAGTGACCAGTGATTAAAACAGCACCTCTATTGATTGATGGTTTGCTATGGTCTAGCTGCTAAAAACGAAGCTTGAGCCATGGAGAAACAACAGTTCACTATGAGGCTACGTGATACTAATTCTTTACAATGGGACCTCATGGCTCACATGGTTAGATCCTGGAGTTCTACTGTACTGTTTTCTATGCAAGCATTTGTTATTTAGTCATCAAACATGTATTAATAAATGTTTGCTGTGTGACTGGGTAACTGGAGACACAGAAAATGATAAGATGCCACTCCCTCAAGTTGTTGATGTTATAAGTGGGAGTATAGACAAGAAGATCCTCTATTAGAATGCAGTAGCACTTTTTTTTTTTTGAGGCAGGGTCTCACTGTAGGCAAGGATGACTTGGAACTCACTCTGTAGCCCAGGCTGGCCTTGAACACATTGTGGTCATCCTATGTCAGCCTACTGAGTTTTGGAAATAAAAGCATTAGCTACCATACCTGGCTAGTAATGAATTTTAATAACATGTCTAAACAGGGATGCGAATACACATAGAATGTTGACTCATTCTCAATGGAAGTTGGAGGAATAAGAAAGCATGGGCTGTATCAAAAAGTATAAAGTGAAGAAGGTACCACGTACAGATAAAAATCTATGTATAAGGGAAAAAAAAAACTATGCATATCAGAGCTGTGTAAGTGAACATACTACACACACACACACACACACACACACATTCACACATCCCAGTATATTACCACTGAGTGGTAGATTATGTGTTTAAGGGAAGGTTAGAAAAGGTCAGAGAGGTAGAAAGTGGTCAGTTACATAATGTATGCTGTTCTTGGAAGTTTGGAATAAAATTATGGAGAAAGGACTTTATATTTTATTCCCAGCAATATCATTTTTGGTGGATGGTGATGATACCCTTCTAACACTTTCAAATATAAGTTTCCCTTATAGCTGCTACCTTTCACATAGAAGATATTTATTAAATCTTCATAGACTTTGAATCTTCTGCCAGGACATTTAGCTAAAATGATGGCCTTTAAATGGAACAATGATAATTAGGTTAGGTAATCTGAACTGGAAAATGTCTACTGTGTTGGACCTTAAGATACAATCTGCTATATTGTAGATTTTTACAAGACAGAATGGAGTTTCTGAGGCACTGGCAATTTCAGGCTAGGCAGCATAGAAGACGGCCCTTATTGGTGAGGTTATTCCAGATCTTGGGGTAGGATTAGATTTTTTTCAGAATAGAAAATCAAATGTGATCAGTTTGCCAATTATAATCAAATTCAGACTACTCTGGTTCTACCCAGATTGTTTCTTGATTGATAAAAATTGTATTCAGGAAAGTGGCTTTTGCATAAGATACACACTACTATGGAAGTTCATTCTGAGAATAAAATGATATATCAGAATACTGAGAGTACTGACTTATGAGGCCATAGGCATCCTAAAGGGAACCTAATGTTCTTTGTGGCTATTTCTATGGACTTATTTAGTGTAACCAATTGTTCTTGCCCACAACAGAAATATTTCTTTCTAGAGAACTGGTTGTTGTTTACAGAATCAGAGTACCAATTCTGAACAGAGCATCTTGGCTTTCTCATGAATATATCTACAAACATTCTTCCATCACTGCTAGTTATGACACTACTTGTCATAACCTAGCTTACATTAATCATAGCTTGGTCTGGACAGAAAATGAGTTTGTATTGGAAACTCATCAGCAGTACATTTACAAACTATCTCTTAAAAATTTTAAAACATTTTTAAAGCACTTGAACTTTTTGACAAATGAAATCATACCCAGAATACATAAACATATGAAAGCAGGTCTCCAGGGAACAGTGATATATTTTCAAAGTCTGCTTCTTTTATAAATGGTGAAACTGATGCTCCTACAGTGGGAGTGATTTCCCCATAGTAGCACAATTGGCTAGTGGCAGATAGAAAATTAGAAACTAGATAAATTGACTCCTATCCTAGTACTATTTTTATTGCTGTAAGTTCAAGGCCATCCTGAAATTACATAGTGAATTCCAGGCCAGTCTGGGCTACAGAAAGACTCTACCTTGAAAAACCAAAAAAAAAAAAAAAAGAGAGAGAGAGAAAGATAATAATAATAAAATAAAAATGGAATGGTAAAGCAACTGATACATCCATTGAATGTTCTCTGAAAGATACTCATTGAAAGTTCTGACTAGACAATACCCATTATAAACTTCAAATATTACTTTGGAACAAAACAACAAAAACTATATAACAATAACAAAAATATCAAACTCAGTGGAAGAGATGACTCTTTGCCATTATAAATTTCCACTGGTACTCATGTATGTCAGTATGGTAGCTCACAATCTATGTTATTCAAGCAGCCAAATCTAGTGTCCTTTATTTAGAATCTATGCTTCTAAAACTGCATATCAACATGAGAATATTTATATAATCGTATCAATAGAAATGACATCTTTACTAGAAATTCTTGGGAATCAAATATAACATAAGCACAATTGTTTTGCAGGGGGTGATTGGCTCTTTTTGGAGATGTTGTCATAGTAGAGAATTATTGTTACATGAAAAAGTTTGAGGTGGTTGTTTTGGAGTACTCTTCCCATTTCTGAGAGATGTTTTTTTCTTTCTTAGCTCCTGTAGCCTGGATTGACTCCTGATGGTTTCAGGGCTGACTGTAGTAGATGATAGAAGATTGGAGCATTAATTTGGAGTTCTACCTTGAGCAAAATGGTAATCCTATATTGGCTGGATATAAGGTTAAGAAGAGAGATTTTGTAATCCCAGTATTAAGGAGGCTGAGTTAGGGGGATTGGTATGAGTTTGAGGCCAGGCTGGGCTCAAGAATGAGTTATAGGTTAGCTTGGGCTAGAGTCAGACACTACTTACAAAAAGAGGAGGAGGAAAGCTCTTGAGTATGGGAGGACTCATAGATTTGTTTTGGATGATGAGTGGTGAGTCCTAGCTATTATCTGGAGGTCAACCTTTGCCTCTGAAAAAAAATAAGAAAGTAAGTTCATCTCTTACCTTCCTAGTAGCACTGTCCTTATATTTGTATTGAAAACATGGTGCCTGTTTAAGCCCTATTACATTTTACCATGTTGCTCCTTCTAGTTCTTGAGTTTAGCCTAGCCATCTTCATTTTTCCTAGGTTTTATCTCTGTGTATTAAGGACATGTACCAATGTCTTTTCCATTGCATTTCTAGTTTCTGAATTATTGGCTTGTAGCAAACAGCTTCAGGTTTGCTGAGATGAACTTCCAGACCAGGCCCAGTTATGGAGGAAGGGATGTTTATTGAAGCTTGCAGATCCAGGAGAAGTTGCATAATGGCAGAAGAAGCTGGCTTGCTTTCACAGGACCAAAACCACACACAGCACAGCACACCTCAGGAACTCCAGCTAGGCACCCTTTACATATCTTTAGATTGAAATCTCAAACCCACCACCACACCTTAAGATCTTCCCAGTAACACTGCCTCTAGCCAGGTGGCTGCAGATGCAAACTACAAATTAATAAACCACTGAATATATTGGGGGCCATCTATTCAAACTACCAGAGGGCTGCTTAGCAGACTGTCACAAACTACTTACTGAGAATCCAGTACTGTCCTATACAGAGTCTAAAATGTCTCTACTCTCAAGTAGAAAAGAAAAACACATAAATAGCTAAGCAGTGGACATGCATTATGATATGTGTTCGGGAATGGCATGAGTGTATAGTCTTTGGGGACAAAGAAACTGATGACCTAGCCATATGACCCCATGTGAATCAAGAGAGTTAGCAGTTTAGAAGGAAGTGGACCCTGAAGTAAACTTGGAAGGTGAAGAAGATAACAGCTCTGTGAGTTGAAGGAAAGATGGTATAAGCAGAGGTGCACATTGTGTCAGTAATTTGCAAGTGACTGCTTTAGGTATTAGGTCTGACAGGTCCCAATATGGACTCATCAAGGACAGCAGGATGGCGACAGAGACATAAGGAAGTGGATTATCCACACTCCTCGAAAAACCACACAGCCATTATCCCCTCCTTGCCTGCAGTTCCCCCCAGGTCATGGCTTTCTGCCCCCTTATTTTGTAAATTACTTGGTTGCTGTTCTGATGTCACACCCTGGCTATCTTAGATCTCCCCTAAAGAAACCTTCAGCCTTTTTCATTCCTCAGCTTCCCCCAACTGAAAGCCCTATAAAGCCCACTATCTGAGGACCTCAGGTGGGCTGTGCTCCTCTCTTGTGAAGCAGCCATGGCAGCCCGTGCTTTTCCAGAATAAAAACTTTCATCTTTGCCTCAGAGTGGTTTGCATTGTGGTTGTGGTCACTCCCGAATCTTACATTAGGTATCCAATTTCTATAAGTGGTCAGCATTTGAAAGTGCCTAGGCTTGATCTTTTGTGTGATAGAAATGAAGCACAGAGATTTTGAACTTTATTGTAGCTTGATTTCCAAGTAATGTTTTTGAGTTAGCCACTCGGGAGGTAGTATGCACTCCTCCCATAGAAAATAATGGTATTCGTGGCAATTGGGTTACCAGACCATCCCATTAAAGTCTATGCAAACCATAATTGGAGAGATCATGCTGTATTCATAACACCATAGAAACTAATGACCATGCAAATCTTTGCTTCTGTGGGAAAATGTATTCAATGTTTCAATTGTGGGTTCTACAAACATCCTCCTTCCTACAGAAGCTTTAATAGTGTTAAAAGAAATACATGTTTTATCATACTTCCAGGCTCTTAGATTTTCTTGGTTTCAAATATTAGCAGTATCTCATCAAAATAGAGAGACACTATAAAAGGAATAGGGAGAAACAAACATTTCATCAGAAAAAAGGATAAAGAAGACAATGAGTCAGGAAAGTAGCCAGTGAGGTTACCAGTAATAATCTCCCAAGGGGAAAAGGAGACATGCATGTCTGCATGCCTGAGAAAGCATCTCCTTGACCAGGGTGGGGATTGGGTGTGAGGGTATAAATTAACCCTTACTGATGAGTTCTAGTATGCCTTATGCATGCATTTTTAGTTCGTAAAAGGAACAATTTATTTCTCTTTTCATGGAAAGAAACTGAGGTGCTAAGAAATTAATAGAGTTTCTCAGGGCCACAAAACTAGTAACTGGAAGAAATAAGAGCTATAATTAGATACTATGAAGTTCCTATAATGTACATTTTTGTTGATAAGGAATAAGGATAAGCCAGTATGTCTTCTCATTTTATTGGTAAGAAAATTGAAGCAAAAGCTATAAGGGAAAGTCTTTCGAGATATGACTAATACATTTACAGGATCATTAGAACTGCAACCATGGTATCTGTGCCCAAGTGCCTACTCTGATCAGGGAAGTCCCTTAGGCACTCTTCAGGTCATAAGCTCTTATCCTAGTAGACTAAAGGCAAACTATGGTAAGGGCAATAATAAAGGCATAAACTCAATAGACTATAATTCTGACTAAAGGGTTGTGGAAGACAGAATAGTATCTGGAGTTGAAATGTGAAGAATTGATAGAAAGTGATGGATAATTTCACCTAGAGAAAAGGCAGTCTAGGACAAAAAGTCAGCATGAGCACAGTACCCACTTTTTTGAACACTTACTTCTGGGTCAAGCACTGAGTTATATAAATTGTTTCATGTATTCATTTATCCTCCATATCAATCATATAAGTGAGTACTATTATTACCCCCATTTTATACATAAGGAATTGAAAACTCAAAATGCATTATTTAGCCAAATCTACGTAGCTTAAAGTAAAATATGAAGGCTGCATACGTAGTCTACATATTTACCTATTTAACAGGGTGGTTGTATATCATATAGTGCAAGGAATTTCTCTCCATCCCTATTCATATGCTGAGACCTTAATCCTCTAAAGGATGGTATTTGCTATTGAGACTTTTTGGAGATAAATTGTTTGATAATATCATGAAAGTGACACTTTCATAATGAGATTAGAGACCCCACCATGTTTGGACAAAGTGAAAAGGCCAGGACAATAGATCTTACCAGAAACTGACTGTATTAGAACTGTAATTTTGAACTAAATTTTAGTCTCCAGAAGTGTAAAGAAAATAACTTTCTATTACAGCTACTCATCCTGTGGAATTTTGTTATGCCAACATGAACAGACTAAGAAAGAGATGAAACTCGTCAAGCTGGCTAGAGTACTTTGTGGAGGGTTTTGAATGCTGTTAGGAATTGTAGACCTTAGTACTGGAGAGATGGCTCAGCAGTTAAAGGTGCTTGCTTGCAAATCCTGACAACTTGGTTTGATTCCACAGCACCCAGGTAGAGACAGATGCACAAAGGGGCACATGCATCCGGAGTTTGTTTTCAGTGGCAAGAGGCCCTGGCTATTCTTTCTCTCATTCTCTCTGCTTGCAAATAAATTGTTAAAAAAAGACTTTCTTTCTTAATTTCTTTCTTTCTTTCTTTCTTTCTTTCTTTCTTTCTTTCTTTCTTCCTTTCTTTCTTCCTTCCTTCTGTCCTTTCTTCCTTTCTTTCCCTCCCTCCCCCCCTCTCTCTCTCTCTCTCCATCTTAAATACATAAAAATAAATAAATAACATTTTAATGTAGGGCCTGAGAGATGGCTTAGCGGTTCAGGTGCTTGCCAGCACAGCCTAAGGACCCAGGTTCAATTCCCCAGTATCCACATAAAGACAGATACACAAAGTGACACATGCATCTGGAGTTTGTTCGCAGCAGCTAGAGTCCCTGGCATACTCATTCTCATTCTCTCTCTCTCTCTCAAATTAAAAAAATAAATAAATAATAAATAAAATTATGGACTTTGGCTCACCAATTTCTACTCCCTCCACCCAACTTTGCTTGTAGGTGAACATTCCGTGGAAATAGAACCCTCTCTACACCCAATCTCAGTCCCTGTCCAGCTTTGACATAAAGATTAACAGCTCAGATACTATGTTCTGGATTTCCTACTGCTGAGGTCTCCATAGTAAGAAATTCTTTTGTGAGGTGGGTGAAGGTTATATCCAGGACAAACATAATCTTACTGGAATCAATGAGCATATACCTCATTATTGATAAGCCCTCTAGATTTGATCTTAGAACTGGAACCTGATGAAGAGCTGCATGGCAATCCCATCTGCAGTAACTTGACTGAACAGGCAGCTCAGAGACACTTTATGGATTGATCTATGCCTGCTACATCCTCACCCATCCAGGCATTGCTCAAATGTTGGGAAAGTACCAGCAGGAAGAATTTTGCTAATATCCTCATGTGTACTGTGATAACCAACCAATGGTTCCCATTGGCCTTTTGAACATCCTAGGCAAGGCCCTGGTGAAGCTCTCGTCTTCCAGGTGCATATGTACACATCCAATTCAGTGAGGCGCCATTACACAGGCAATGCCTACTTGGAATTGGTTTCTCTCATATTCTCTTCATGGTACATCCTGAGTCCTGGCCCAAGTGACCTGCCAACCAGTTTATGCCCAGGCTATATGGTTTTGAGAACACTCTGACAGCTTATCAGTTGCAGCTCCAAGCTGCCAGCAACTTCAAGAGCCCAGAAAACATAACTGGCTGATGTCACGAACTACCTGTTTCTCATTTCAATCCCTTTGCTACCACCATTGGAGGAACCCTTTATGCTTTTTAAAGGAATCATTATTGAGGTTGGCATATGAGATTAAGTTGAAAAAAAGAATTTTGGATGTTGCTCACTGGTTCCCCAACACCAAATAACTTTTTTAACCTAAGGAAATGCAATGTGATCAGGTGGTACTATTCAGTCCACTCCCTCCAAGAAACCAATAGAAAATGATCATAGCAAGCTGGGCGTGGTAGCACACACCTTTAATCCCAGCACTCAGGAGGCAGAGGTAGGAGTATCGCTGTGAGTTCGAGGCCACCCTGAGACTACATAGTGAATTCCAGGTCAGCCAGGGATAGAATGAGACCCTACTTCGAAAAGCAAAAAAAAAAAAAAAAAAAAAAAAAAAAAAAAAAAAAAAAAAAAAAAAAAAAAAAAAAAAAAAAAAAAAAAAAAAAAAAAAAAAAAAAAAAAAAAAAAGATGGTAGCATATCCAGAAGTAAAGAAAATCAAGTATCAGAGTTTATGGTAATGAATTCAATGGATAAGTGAAGGAAATTACTATCATAATTATAGAGGGTTTCACAGAGGATACAGACATTGATATGAGTTGAAATATGATTTATGTAAGGAGGGGAGGAGGAGAAAGTGAAATGACTTGTAGAAAGGCACAAAAGGAAGAGGGAGTGGTGTGGCATTTGCAGGACACAGTCCAGCTTGGCTGAAGCAGAGTGGGATTTCAAGGAGGATTGCAGAAGATAGGTTGTAAATGCTATGTAATAAATTGTCTTGAAAGATGAGATAAGGAAACTGAGAGTGGCTTGGTTATTTCACCTTTCATAAAGGTACAAGATATCAGCAGCAATGCCATTTGAGCTCTGTGCATTAATATAGGTGTGAAACACTAATCAATTTCTACTCTGGATTTTCTTGGTCAAGGAATGCCTGCCCTTGAAGAGTACTAGCTAGTTTGAAGCAATTGGGCAAACAACCACGAGGACTGATTATCCTAAGAACACAAGTGGAGGGGTATCGTTGTGTATGATGAGGGACATTTATTCCCTTTAGAATTGGCTTGATTAAAGTAAGGCTGGGTGTTAGGAGAGATTTGCTTGGGAAAGTGAACTCTAAGATTGAGTTTAAGAATGAGGGAAAATTTCTTGTGATAAATTTGAATGCTTAATAATTTGCTAAAAGAACTTTAAAGGTATAGTGAGATTTTTATTTTCTTCTTTTCTGAGGGGCAAAAATTGGTGCCAGATGATATTCTACCTATAGAATACATATCAGTGGCACATTTCAGAGGTATGTCCACTGAGGGCTTGGTGCTCTTGCTGAGTTTAATTATATTTTATTGAACTTTTATTGAAACAGGTACATTAACCTTTCTGTATGCTTTAGTTTTCTTTAGTAACAGAAATACCACAAAATCTCTAAGATTCAGAATTTTATTATTAAAAAGCAAAGATCTCTCTCAAGTTCCCAAAGCACTGACAAAAGTAATATCCATTGAAGTCAATTGTATTTATTGTGTAGAAATCATTGAACAAAGATCTAGGCATCTGGATTTTTCTGAGTCTTGCTGCAAATTTGAATATTAAAATTTTTTACAAAGAGTATTCATATTTTACAGGGCACAAATTATAGGGTTAGTCAATTGAAAGAACAAAAAAGGAATGATGGCCGGGCGTGGTGGCGCACGCCTTTAATACCAGCACTCAGGAGGCAGAGGTAGGAGGATCGCCGAGAGTTTGAGGCCACCCTGAGACTACATAGTTAATTCCAGGTCAGCCTGGACCAGAGTGAGACCCTACCTCGCAAGACCAAAAAAAAAAAAAAAAAAAGGAATGATGTCACATGTTGGTACATATGCCTATTTATTTATTCATCTACTCACATAGTAGGTGGCTTGGTTAGTCTAGCTCTATGCTAATTTACTAAGCAATACAGAGGCTGCAAAGTAAATACAATATTTTCCCTTTTCCCTTTCCCTCAGAGGCTTATTTATTTTTATTTTTATTTTTTATTTTTTGTTTTTTTGAGGTAGGGTCTTACTCTAGCCCAGGCTGACCTGGGATTCACTATGTAGTCTCAGGGTGGCCTTGAACTCATAGTGATCCTCCTACCTCTGCCTCCTAAGTGCTGGGGTTAAAGATGTGCACCACCACGCCCAGCTCTTTCAGAGGCTTATATTCAGATGTATATATT
The DNA here is from genome assembly GCA_004027895.1 of Orientallactaga bullata. Taxonomy (NCBI): domain Eukaryota; kingdom Metazoa; phylum Chordata; class Mammalia; order Rodentia; family Dipodidae; genus Orientallactaga; species Orientallactaga bullata. Next base: position 73,103 of record PVKW010006310.1, read on the forward strand.
ATTTTAAAAGCCTGTTACAATTTGGGAAAGGAGATGCCTTTATGATTTGGAGTGGCTGGTGCAAATTTTGTAGGATTGAGCCTAGTCTTAAGGAATTGATAGGAGTTAAAAACTATAAAAATTAAAATAAGAATCATAGTATTAGTAAATATGCAAAGGGAAGACTAAACACAGCTTCTCCAGGGGACAATGGAGAGACTCTGGTGGCCACAGCAGAGGATTTGTGTAAAGCGACAAGAGATGACTTTTAAAAAGCTGATTGCTGAGTCTTATATGTCAGGCTAAGGAGATTGGACTCTATGCCTTAGGCAATGGGGAGCCATAATACCATGTTTTAGCACCTTATCCCTCAGACAGATATTAGACTAAAGATTAATTGTATCTTTATATATGTATCATATCACAGAGCACCATGGGCCGGCATTTAACATTTCAGCATAAGTTAAGTAAGATCTTGAATCACAAAGTACAGAGGATGGTAATAGATGGAAAAAGGAATGAAAAAGCCTCATTAATATTCATACCCTGTCATAGTCACAGTTGCACTTCATTTCTTTGTTCTATTCTTAATCTACTTTAAATATTTTTAGCCATTAGCTACACTATGTAAAAGATTCTAATAAAAAGTTAGGACCATTGTGCACTGGGCATCAAATTTTCCAACAAGATATGAATCCCCTTAAAATGGGTCAGTTAAGAGGGAATGATGCCTTTCAATTGTCGTGAGGATGACTTGTACTAAATTGAGGGCAAATTAGGTATTACAAAAAAAATATCCAATCCATCCATACTGCAGGACACATTTCCTCTTCAAAACTTATAAGGTATTAGAAGCTCAAGCAGAAATGCTTGGTTCTCTGACGGGGAGCCTGCACCATAGCATGGCTGGCTAACAGCAGAGTAAAGCTGTATCTATATTTGCTGATTTCTCTGTTTTTACACTGGAAAAAATTGAGAAATTTGGATCACTGTCCAGATAGTTTTGCATAATTCCAATGTTAAATATAGAAAAAAAAATTCACATTCAAACCACAAAAGGGTTTATTTGGGCTTACAGTTCAAGGTTACAGTCCACCATGCAGAGAAAGCATGGAAACAGGAGCTAGCTTGCTCCTTTTGTACAATGCAGTAACCCACCTCATGGAATGAGACCACCCACACTTAGGATGTCTTCCCACTTCAAATGAAAGAATTTAGAAAATCTCTCACAAAAAAAAAAAACACATTTTTTTGGCTGGGTGCTTTTGTATGTTTTAGCTAAATGTTTGGCTTTGTGTGGAAAATATTCTATTTGTGATAAGGAAACTTTCTCTTCATGACTTTCTTGTGAAATTTTTTCACAAAGTTGAAATGTTGAAAGAAAGTTACCATTGATAAGAAACAGCTGAGAATTCACTTTTGCTCCTTCTCATTCCATCCTATTGTATTTAAAACGTAGTTGTCTATTAAACAAGCAATGACATATGATTCAAAGGGAAAGACACATGAATACCCAGAAGAACTCATTCTGTGGACAGGTCACTGGGGGATTTATACCACTCTAGGAGTTTCCTTTGTTCCTGTCTGATTAGTAAAGCACAGTATTTGAAGGTGTACTCCAGAAGTTGACATATTTCCTACATTATTATTATTACAAGAAATTTTAACTCTGACTAAAAGTACAAAATGCTACTCAGGAGGCTCAGGCAGGGATATGGCAAGTTCAAGGTCTGTCTTGGCAACAGAGGGAGTTCAAAGCCAGCCTGAGCAACTTACTAAGACCCTGCCTCAAAAAGATAAGGAAAAATACGACTGGGGATATAACTTAGTTGAAGAGTGCTTACATGGCACATACAACGATCTAGGTTCAATCCCTAGTACAAAAATGTAACGAAGCAGAAGCAATTCTGGGTGCAGTACTTAGAAATTTCTAACTTTATGACTATTGTCACTCTGTACTTTTGACTTTGTGTGTGCAAACTCTCCCTTTTACCTCTACAAATGCCACTGTCATTTTTTTTTTTTTAATTTAAGGCCCAGTTTGATGTTCTTCTCTTTAGCAAGCAAGCATTTACTGACTATATAAAACAAAGAGCTGTTCCTCCGAAATAGCACATTGTTAACAATCCTCAAATGGTACTTAACATACTCACTCTTGTACCCAGGTAATTTGGTAATACTATTTTCTGTCTTACAGGACAAATTGCCAAAAAGACAGAGAGTATATCACATATATCTTTATATCCCTGCCCAACACATGCACACAAAACCTATATAGGGCCCAGTATATAAGAAGCCATCAGAAAATAATAACTGAACAAATACATACATAACTTGTATTTAATTATGGAATTTTAAGGAATCTACATTTTAAGTAGAAATATATGATTTTATGAAAAAGTGATAAGTACAGAGATATAATCAGCTTAAGGCTTCTGTACTAAGTTTCCCCATGAATGAGCTTCAGGAAACACAGGTGAATTAAAAGGTTAGTCTTGCTTTGGGAAACCAGTGGAAACCCGATTTGGGGTGTGAAAAATGTGTGGAGAGCCAGGCGTGGTGGTGCACGCCTTTAATCCCAGCACTCAGGAGGCAGAGGTAGTAGAATCACCATGAGTTCGAGGCCACTCTGAGACTACATAGTGAATTCCAGGTCAGCCTGGGCCACAGTGAGACCATACCTAGAAAAACCAAAAAAGATGAAAGAAAGAAAGAAAGAAAGAAAGAAAGAAAGAAAGAAAGAAAGACAGAAAGAAAGAAAGAAAGAGAAAATGTGTGGAGATTTAGGCAACCTTTTTCAAAGGTCAAAAACATTTATTGAGTATGTCTTTCATGATAGGTACTATGCTAGTATTGACATTAGATGGATATGATAGAATCTCTGTCTTTAAGATTCTCTATGAATGTGAGGTTAAGAGAAATAAGTAATATTACTGATACCATCTAGAAATAGTGATAGGAAATAATTAAAAGCCCCATTTCCTGCATTTCTATTGATGCATTTGATTGTTCATGATAATCCCAAAGGTACACAGTACAGGTACGGTCAGTGAGTTATTATAAAGAGATACACAGATTGTCCTTTTTGGCAGGAAAGTCATATGTTTCACCTGCTATGTCTTAGTATCTCTCTCTTCCACCTGCTGAAATGTCAAGAATATGGCTAATACTCAAAGAATATGAATGGTATACACATGTCAGAAACAAGACAGAAAAATGGCATCTGGGGCCTATTTTCAATTTTTGTCATGGAAGCTTTCCTTGGCCTACACATACACAACTAGGAGCACAGGACTACACATGAACATGTGTCTATTCATACTCATACCCCATATTAATATATATTCTGACACACATACACACTGATAAATACAATGCCAAGTACACATGTATTCATGTGCACATGCACACATTTACATGTTGGAAAGTCTAGAATCTTGCCCCTGGCTCATGGTGTTATGTGACAAAAATATTGTATTAGGTTCATTCAGTGATCTGCTTTCTGACCCCTCTTTCATCCATTGCTAGTACCATTCTTGTAAAAGACTTTGAAATGTCAGTTCTCCTTAGAGGAATTGTCCCTGGGGTTGGAACACTTATTTCCAAGGGATCCAGATGTGAACAACTTAGACCCTTTACCTCTTTAAGACTGGTGAGTTATTTTCACATAGTATATTTTCTTTTGTCTTGGAGAAATGTTTAAAAGTAACAAAAATTAAAAAAAAAAACACCTACATGCATGTATTTACACTGTTTTCTGAAGATCTCTGTTCTTTTTATGCCCTATAGAGAACTCAGTCTTTGGTTGCTTTGGGGTCTGAGTTTATGCTTTATAGTTTGGTCAGATGGCAATGATTACATATCAAGTTGACTGACAGCTTGATATTCATTACTTTAGGGAGCATTCTACATGACTGTCTGAGGGTAATTTTCCTGGATCCAATTCTCTGGTAAAGATTCCATTAACTAACAATGAGAGTCACAAACCCCCTTTTACATGACTAAGATTTACTGCATGTGAGACTGGTGAACTTGACATGTTTTATGAGAATCAATAATACTATTCAGATACTTGCTGTATTTCAAACTAAATGGAACAATATCAATTCAGGCCATAAACAGTGCTGAAGAAACTTAAATGTCAAAGTTTTTGAAATGAGACATGAATTGAACGGATTCTCTCACTCCCATAGCAAGCAGCATGTTAGCTATTTTTAATTAGAACTAGCTAAATATAGCTCTTATCTTTATAGACTAGGGATATGGTTGACATTTTGCTAAACCTTTTAAAAATACAAGGGTTATTAATGTTATGTTAATTCCTAGAAAAGAAGAAATTGAATATCTCAGACTTTGAGCTGACCTAGTTTAGATGTCCAAGTCATAGTATAAGTTAATGGAAAGCAACCAGGGTTGAAAAAACATGGGGTTTATTGCTGTCTTGGTAATAGCCTGAGATGAGAATGAGAGAATGGAGGCGTCACCCTGACAGGAGATTTTTGAGAAGTAATTATAGAACTAAAATAGCAATAAAGAGTCTCAGTAGAGAAAATCAATCACAGTTATATGGAGATCACCAAATATGTCACACTGGAAGCGTTGTGTTTTAGCCCCAGGAAGCTGGCTTATGATTATTGGGTGTCGCAACCAACAGCTATCTTCATATGAAGGGGCAGAATAGAAATTCATTGTGTAACCACATTTTTGATTGGCCTGTCTGGCTGGCTTCTGTGTTTTCCTGCTATGAATTCCAAATGCTGGCCATGAGCTTCCAGCTTGGCCTGGTCATGCAGGAGATGAAGATTATGGTTGACCTGAGCAGCCAAGCCACAGGATGCTTACTGTTTTGTTAGTGAGTGAAATGCAAAAGCTGCTATCTGAGGTGTCAATTGAGGTGGCAAACAGGCTGTAACATTTTATGAAATACTGATCTCCATTCAAAAATTTAAGCCATATCTTTTAATAAGATGGATATTTTGTCTCTTTACCTTTCTTTCTTCCATAGAACAGTAGTTAGGGACAGAACTTTTGCATAAGATTTAATTTTTCACTTTGATCCTTTGAGGACTAGGGAACATGCATAGAACATAAAATCTCTCCGTGTTTCCATGTTATGGAATATTTTTTAAAAAAATTATTAAAATGTATGTTAAAAACCTCTGCTAGTCTTTCATCCATTATCCATCTGATAGAAATTAAGGAAACATTTGAAGGGAAGAATTTCACCTAC
>PVKW010006311.1:0-78411 GCA_004027895.1 Orientallactaga bullata
CTGAGCCATCTCCTCAGCCCCCAATTTTTAATTTTTAACCATTATTTTAAAGTTCACTGAGAAACCTAAGGTACAGTTCGTGAAGACAACAAAATGCATACTTACTTTCCACAATATCAAGTCCTACTAAAAAGTGAATGTATTATTCTACCTACCCTGTAGCTTTGGCCCTGGGAGATCAAGGACATAAGTGGTCTGAAAAATATTACACCTTCACCATTCTATTTAAGGAAGGGTCAGTCATTAAAAATCGTCAAAGAAGCGCAAGTTTCAGAGAGAGCCTGGGGTTCCTCTGACTGTGAAAACTGATGCAACCAGAGCCAGAGAAGCTCCATCATGGCCTGAAGCTATGACCCTTCATCCACCAGTGGTCACCTAACTCACCCACCTCCCTCTATGACAGGTACTTGTCAGCTGCTCTCCCTGCCTGGTTACAGGCACCTGATGGGCAAACTATTGACCATATGCCTGAGGACAACCGTCCCCAGGCAGAATCAGTCCTGATCCAAAGGTAAAATCTTACCATAGTCAACTTCAACACATAAGCATGCTGCATGTCCCTAATCCAAAACTGGTATCTGAAATGTCCCCAAAGCCGACACTTTGCGCCTTGATAGAATACCTCAGGTGGGAAATTATGCACCATAAAACTTACTTTCATGTACACTTTGGGGGGAAGGGAGGTATGTATGTGTGGGGAGTACACATGCATGTACATGTATTTGCATGTGTGTGGAACACATGTAATTGCAATGCACTTGAAGGTTCCCTTCCCTACTGTTCTCCCTTCTCCCTACAGCAGTTCCCTCCAAAATCCCTCAATTTCTGCCCTCCAACCTACACCCTCCCTAAACCATTCCCCACACTCGGCCCTCTGGATTTTACACTGGTGACCGTGTGTCTTCATGGCCCTTCATGATTTGTTCTAGTTGGTGCCTTATAGCAGGCAGGACTCTGAAAGTAAACTGCTTCCTGTTCCGTTTCACAACACCCAGCACACATCACCCAGCACTACAATGAACTGAGAGGACGTCAGGGAACTGTGCCTCTTTTCTTACAATATCTGTCTTCTGTTTATTATTTTTCATTTTCTGGAATGTTACAAATTAATCTTTACAGTGTTTCAATGTCAAGGGTTTCTGGCCTCCATGTAAATGGCCAAAGGCTCCAGCAGCTTTGCTTTGGAGAGAAGAAAGAACTCAACACCCAGCACCTAGCACAGGCCACAGAGAGAGCCATGCCCATGGCTGGCAGGACAAGCCCCGCCCGGCCACACTCTACAGGATAGCCATCTGCAATGGCTATGGAGCCTTGATCCTGCAGCTTTCGGGTGGGGTCAGCTGGAATAAAGTAGGCACAGAGTTTGAAAGTTAAACTAATTAAAAATGAATCTTGGGCTGGAGAGATGGTTCACCAGTTATGGCACTTCCCTAACAACCTGGGTTCAATACCACCAGTACCCACATAAAGATAGATGCACAAAGTGATGCATGCATCTGGAGTTCATCTGCAGCAGCTGGAGGCTCTAGTGCACCCATTCTCTCTCTGTGTCTTTCTATATTTGCAAATAAATAAAATAGTTTTTAAAAAATTAATCCTACTTTTTGGAACTTTACAAGCTGCTTTGAGTGCTTTTAACCAGCTTTACAGTTCCTCCCAGGGGCAGACACTCATTACTAACAGATGTGCTCTATAAAATCTGAAGCCACATTAAACTGAATGAAATCTATGACACATACCACCAGCTGTCAATACCAAAAAATAAAGTACTATCATGGGCCACACAGCAACTCTTTTGTCAGGGTAGGCCACATGAAGGATGGTGGTCCACAAAGATTCTAACTGAGCTAAAACGTTCCTATCACCCAGGGAGGTAAGAGCCAGCGATAGTACAACCAGAACAATGTAGTAGGGCTGTGTTCCTCACATGTATGAGGTGTTGCTGTGTAAGCAAACCTACGGCCTGCATGGCATGAAGACAGCACAGGGCTGGGGAGATGGCTCAGTGGGAAAAAGTGCTTGTGCACAAGGCTCGTGACCTAAGTTTGGATTTCCAGCCCCCATTTAAAATCTGCACACAGGCCACCCTCACACGGCTGAGAGGTGGAGACAGAGGAGAATTCCCAGAAGCTCCCAGGGCAGCTGCCTAGCATACACAGCAGTGACCAAGACCCTGCCTCAAACAAGGTGAAGGTGAGGACCAACTCCCAAGGTTGTCTTCTAACATCCACACATGCACACACACAAACAGAGATAAACAAGAAGGGAAGAAAGGAAAAAAGCTTTCACTTATTAATACAGCTAAAAATAATATTTCCTTACACAGATTGCAAGGTATTTTCATTGATTTTAATTTTAAATATAAATTTCAAAAATATTTTGTACACTAACTATGGCATTTCAACTTCATAATTCTTATTATGTGTGCATCTAAATCTCATGATATGAGGGAAAATCTAGTTTAAAAAATATACCACAGAGACATTTTCATTAGAGGAAATACTGAGCATTAAAGATGCAATTAGAAATGAGGATCTCCCCAACAAAGAAAGCCCTGAAATGCTCACACTCCCCATCTCTATAGTCTGATTTGATGTCTTAAATACTGATCAGTACCTTGAAATAAATCCTTTTACAACAGTTTCTCAATGTGAAATCTGTGAAAATTGTGAGAATTACAATTCCATGGAGCAAACCCAAGTGCCGTCTGCTTTCAAAAATTCTTCAATGCATTCAAGACCCCTCCCCCACAAAAAACTAACAATCTCCAATTAAGAAGTCATAAAAGTTGTGGTTTTAAGAGAGACGGATATCAGAACAGTGCTGGATCCCAGGGCCCTGAATGCACTGCTGTTCCAGGGAGGCCCGTCTGATCCTCCCAACAGCCCTGCTGCAGCCTTGCTGCAATGAACTGTCAGACCCTCACTCCCTTCCACTCCACCCCTGTCCATTTTTAGTGGCTGCAACATGCTTCCACACATTGCAACAGGCACACTGAAAGCATACACACTTCTGTATGCACTGATCACAGGAAGAAACAGGACTTAAGGAAGCAGCCCTTCTGCACCACATGACGTGCGCACACCACCTGCCTCATGTCAATGTCCCTGAGACCAGCCAGCTGCTCCTCAGAAGCATCAAAGCAATACAGATGGAACAAGGGGCACCTTCCTGGCTCTTGTTCCAGGCACTGAGATAGATGAACATAGTATGTGCCTACTAAATATTCACTGAATGAATGAATAACACCCTCTCATATGACTCAGAATTGCTACTCCAAGGCAAGAGGCAGCAAGCTTTTCTTTTTAAATTTTATTTTTTATTGACAACTTCTTTAATTGTAGACAATATCCCATGGTACTTCCCACCCTGCCCCCACTTTCCCCTTTGAAACTTCACTCTCCATCATGTCACCTACCCCTCTCAATCAGTCTCTCTTTTCAGTATGATGTCATGATCTTTTCCTCCTATTATAATGGTCTTGTGTAGGTAGTGTCAGGCACTGTGAGGTCATGGATATCCAGGCCATTTTGTGTCTGGAGGACCACGTTGTAAGGAGTCCCACTCTTCCTTTGGCTCTTACATTCTTTCCAACCCCTCTTCTGCAATGGACCCTGAGCCTTGGAAGGTGGGTTTGAGATGTTTCAGTGCTGAGCACTCCTCTGTCTCTTCTTCTCAGCACCATGGTACCTTCTGAGTTATCCCAAGGTTGCCACCATCTTAAAAGAGAAGCTTCTCTATACAAAATTGAGAGTAGCATTAATATATGGGTATGAACATTAAAAGAAGTGCTTACTGGGCAGTTTGGTGAGCACAGTATATACATTTAGCGAGACACCAGCAAACATTACACCCTTAGGGCTCATGACTACCCGTCGTAGGTTTTCAGTATCAGGGATGTGTTCCCTCCTATGGAGTGGGCCTCCAGTCCAATTAGAGAGCAGTTGGTTTCCCCCATAACAGACATGCCACTATTGTACCCATTGGCTCATTTGGCCTGGCTGGCCAAATTAAAAACTTGCAGTGTTCACTGTTGAGTACCTTCACTGGTGATTTCTCTCTCCCATTGAACTGCATGTAGTGTAGCTTTTCCCAACTTTCTGTCAGGTGGTCCACATGGAGGAGGCTTTCAGCTCAGCTCCAGCAGGATTTCTCAGTGAACTTGCCACCTGAGTATGTGGAGTCTTCAGCAATAGGGTCTTACCATCTATTCCTGGTGGGAAACCAAGGGCCTCGGCAATGGCCTATAATGTTTTGGGGGTATCTGTGACCTCCCTGGCTAACAACTCACTGGAAGGTATCCCATCCCTGGCACTGAAAATTTTCAAGCAACAATCTATGGCTTCTGAGTGTTCCATTGCCCAGAAAAGCAGGTTTCCATGTGACTTACTTATATCCTCTTAGATTTTGATTAGACCTCCCTCCACTGTTCCTTTAATCAATCTCTTCCTCTGACCTCACTTAGGCCTTTTCACTCCCATTGATCTGTTCTTCTACTTACATATATACAATACCATCCTATTAAGCCGCCCTCCCCCCTTTTCTATTCCCTTTCTAGCTTACTGGCTTCTGCTACTGCATTTTATTTTTACTCACGTAGAAGTCGAATCATTTGTGGCAAGGATCCACATATGAGAGAGAACATGTGATGTTTGGCTTTCTGGGCCTGGGTTACCTCACTAAGTATAACCTTTTCCAGATCCATCCATTTTCCAGCAAATTTCATAACTTCATTTTTCTTTACCGCTGAGTAGAACTTCATTGTATAAATGTGTCACATATTCATTATACACTCATCAGTTGAGGGACATCTAGGCTGGTTCCATTTCCTAGCTATTGTAAATAGAGTGGCAATAAACATGGTCAAGCAAGTATCTCTAAGATAGTGAGACGAGTCCTTAGGATATATGCCTAGGAGTGGTATAGCTGGGTCATATGGTATATCTATATTTAGCTGTCTAAGGAACCTCCACACTGATTTCCACCAGGTTGCATTCCCACCAACAGTGTAGAAGGGTTCCTCTTTTTCCGCATCCTCGCCAGAATTTATAGTCATTTGTTTTCATGATGGTAGCCAATCTGACAGGCATGAGATGGAATCTCAAGGTAGTTTTAATCTGCATTTCCCTGATGACTAGGGATATAGAACATTTTTTAGGTGTTTATATGACATCTGTATTTCTTCTTCTGAGAACTCTCTATTTAGTTCCATAGCCCATTTATATAATGTACTACATTTATCGATTTACATATGTTGAACCATCCTTACATCTCTGGGATAAAGCCTACTTGGTCGAGGTGAATGATCTTTCTAATATATTCTTGTATTCTGTTTGCCAATATTTTGTTGAGAATTTTTTCATCTATGTTCATGAGGGAGATTGGTCTGTAATTTTCCTTTTTTGTTCTGTCTTTGTCTGGTTTTGGATCAGGGTGTTGCTGGCTTCATAGAAGGAGTCTGGTAGGGTTCCTTCCTCTTCTATTTTATGGAAAAGATTAAGAAGCATTGGTGTTAGTTCTTCCATGGACGTCTGGTAAAATTCAGCAGTGAATCCGTCTGGGTCTGGACATTTTTTAGTTGGGAGACTTTTTATAACTGCTTGGATCTCCATACTTGTTATAGGTCTACTTAAGTGGTTAATCTCATCTTGATTTAATTTATGTAGGTCATATAAATAGAGGAAATCATCCATTTCTTTCAGATTTTCAAACTTAGTGACGTATGTTCTTATAGTATGTCCCTATGATTTTTAAAAATTTCTCTGGTATCTGCTGTAATGGTGCCTTTTTCATTTTTGATTTTATTAATTTGTGTCTATTCTCTCTTTATTTTAGTCAGATTTGCTAAGGGTTTATCACTCTTGTTTATCCTTTCAAAGAACCAACTCTTTGTTTCATTGATTCTTTGGATTTGGGGGGGGGGTTCTATTTCATTAATTTCTGCCCTAATCTTTATTATTTCTTCCCATGCACAGATTTTTGGTTTGCCTTGTTCTTCTTTTTCCAAGGCCTTAAGGTGCAGCATTAAGTTGTTTACCTGCAACCTTTCTAATTTCTTAACATAGGCACTTAAAGCTATAAATTCCCCTCTTAGGACTGACTTCATTGTGTCCCAAAGGTTTTGGTATGTTGTGTTCTCATTGTCATTTGATTCTATGAATTTTTTGATTTTTCTTGATTTTTTCATTGACCCATTCATCATTTAGTAGTGTATCGTTTAGTTTCCATGATTTTGTGTATGCTCTATAGCTTTTCTTGCTATTGATTTGTAGTTTGATCCCATTGTGATCAGATAGAGTGCATGGAATTATTTCAGTTTTCCTATATTTGTTAAGATTTGCTTTGTGTCCTAATATGTGGTCTATTTTAGAGAATGTTCCATGTGCTGCTGAAAAGAATGTGTATTCTGCAGCATTTGGATGAAATGTCCTATATATATCTGTTAGGTCCATTTGTTCTATGACCTCATTTAATCCCAAAGCATCTCCATTTATTTTTTGCCAGGATGACCTGTCAATTGGTGAGAGTGGGGTGTTGAAGTCACCCATTACAAGTGTGTCTCATGTTATTTATGACCTTCATTCTAATAGTTTTTTTTTTTTTAATTAAATTGGGAGTCCCTGTGTTAGGTGCATGTATGTTTAGGATTGTAATGCCTTCCTGTTGGAGTGTTCCTTTACTCAATATAAAGTTATCTTCCTTATCTTTCCTAGCCAATGTTGGTCTGAAGTCTACCCTGTCAAATATTAGGATAGTGACCCCTGCTTATTTTCTAGCCCATTTGCTTGAAACACCATTTTCCAACCTGTGGTAGTTTGAATAGATGCCCCCCCCCAATATATTCAGTGTTTTATTAATTTATAGTTTACATCTGCAGCCACTTGGCTGGAGGCAGTGTCTCTGGATGGATATTACGGTGTGGTGGTGGGTTTAGGATTTCAATCTAAAGATATGCAAAGTATGCCTAGCTGGAGTTCCTGATGAGTGTTGTGCTGTATGGTTTTTTGGCTTGTGGCTTTTGCTCTCTGCCTGGTCCTGTAAGAGCAGGCCAGCCTCTTCTGCCATTATGGACTTTCCCCTGGATCTATAAGCTTAAATAAATCCCTTCCTCTATAACTGTACCTGATCTGGAAGTTCATCTCAGTGAACCTGAAGCTGTCTGTTACACAACCTTTCACCCTAAGATAGTGTGCATCCTTTGTAGAAAGGCGAGTTTCTTGGAGGCAACAAATTGAAGAATCCTGCTTTTTAACCCAGTCTGCAAACCTATGTCTTTTGGTTGGGATATTCAGGGCATTGATATTAAGAGTTATTATTGAAAGGTGTGTTTTTATTTTTGCCATTTTTCTTGTTTTGTAGTCCTTCCGGTTTTACCTTTGCTCTCTTGTATTAACTAGTATTGGAGTACGGTTTGTTTTGTCCAGGTTCCTTATATGTGTGCTTTTCTTTCTCTTCAGCTTGGAGGAGCCTTTCAAGTATTTTCTGTAGACCTGGTTTTTGTTTCAAATATTCCTTTAGCCTGCTTTTGTTGTGGAATGTCCTTATTTCTCTGTCTATTTGAATGGATAGCTTTGCAGGATAAAGTAACCTTGGTTGACAGTTGTTATCTTTCAGAATTAGGAATACATCACTCCAAGCCCTTCTGGCTTTTCAAGTTTGTGTTGAGTAATCTGCTGTTATCATCATGGACTTGCCTTTGTAGATGACTTGCTTTTTCTCTCTAGCTGCTTTCAATGTATTTTCTTTAGTTTGTATGTTTGGTAGTTTAATTATAATATGGCGGGGAGAGGTTCTTTCCAGGTTTTGTCTGTTTGGTGTTCTAAAGGCTTCCTGTATCTGCATTGGCATCTCTTTCCCAATTTGGAGGAAGTTTTCTTATATGATTTTGTTGGAAACACCTACTATGCCTTTGGAGTGAAATTCTTCTCCTTCTACTATACCCTGAATTTTTATGTTTGACCTTTTCATAGTGTCCCGAATATCTTGAAATTCCCATTCATACCTTCCTATTAGTTTATCCTTCTCTTTGTTGGACTGTATTAGATCTACTACCTGGTCTTCTAATTTAGATATTCTGTTCTCTCCTTCATCCATTCTACTAGAGAGATTTTCTACAGAGTTTTTTATTTCACTGACTGTATTCTTTATTGCTAGTATTTCTGACTGGGTTTTCGTTATTATTTCTATCTCCTTATTTATGTCTAGTATTGACCTCCTTATTTCATTAAATTGTGTGTTCTTTGAATCCTTTGATTTCCTCTTTCAGGTCTTTGAACCCTTTGATTTCCTCTTTCAGTTCTTTGAACATATTTATAATCATTTTGAAATCTTTCTCAGGCATTTCTCTAATTAAGTCTCACTGAAGGTCATTTCTGATGCATTAATACTTTTGGGTGGATTTATATTGCCTTGATTTTTTGTGTTTTTTGTATTATAATATAGAGATTTTTACATCTTGGATTAATTTAATGCCTGGGTTTTCTAATTATCTGCAGTAATATTAGATGTATCAATCAATCTGATGTTATATGTTTTCAGGGTAGGAGCTTAAGGTACTAGGTGTGGCTCTTAAGACTCTCAGAGTAACCACAAAAGTGACCCTAGGTATTGGGTTTGCCTGCTATGAGAGTATTCAATTAGGCTGAATGGAACAGAATTCAGTCAAATTCTAAAACCTCAACTAAACAATGTACCCCTTCCATGAAAAGCAGAACAGATATTTGTGAAAAAGTAGGCATTATGACAAACAGATCCTCTAACAAAGTCACAGTCCCTAAGGGTGTGTGTTGCCCCACACCCTTAATCCTGTCAACTGGGAGGCTAAGATTTCTGGTCTGTAGAGGGTTTCAAGGTCAGCTTGTGACCGAGTGAGATCCTTCCCCAATGAATGACAGCAGAAGAAACAAAGGCACTATAAATCAGGAAACAACAAATGAGCAGCCCAAAATATAGCTTAAGAATGTCAGATCTTACCATCCATCAGATTTAACATATAATTTACCCTGGCAATGAAGGTGCAATTAGCCCTTCCTATGCAAGCCTATACACCAGGCTTATTTGGCGGGTACTAACCTGGTGTAATCCCAGTTACCTTTTGGGACAGCTTTGATCTTAGCTATGCTGCATGGCCGCTTGGGTCCTTCTTTGCTGTGCTGTGGGCTCAGAGAAGACCGGGTGGATCAGTGGGTTGCTGCTCTGATCGTGCCAGGTGCTAGGTAGGTGAGCTTTCTTCCCCAGGTCTCTGGTGCTTGCTGGCACTTGTGCTGGTGGTGGGAGAGGGGAGGCTGTAGATGGTGGCTGACATCCGGCTGCTGGTCCACGCAATCCTCTTCCTCACAAGCCACTCCATTGGTCTCTGCCATCCTCCTTCCACGTTTCTTGAGTTTGCGAGGAGGCCAGTGTGATTGGAAAATCCTCTCACCTGGCTTTAAAATCCTGCGGCTCAGGTGGAGCCTGGCAGCTGCAGCCACTTCTGAGGGCTCTAGGCGCTCTGGATTTCTCCTACTTCTCTGCTGCAGTTGATAATTTACTATATACCTCACTTTTTAGTAGAAGAGTGTCCTTTGCTGTTCCCCCCCCCCCCAGCCTGTTTTGGCATGGTTCCTATGCCACCATCTTAAACGGGAGAGCAAGCTTTTTCTATTAGGGGCAGAGAACATATTCTAGACCTTGTGAACCACACAATCTGTGTCACAGGCACTCATCAATGGCACTCTAGGGAGACCATAGGCATGGGTAGTTTGTAAAATCACAGCAGTGCAAGGCTGGGGAGATCGCCCTTTACTAACTGAGCTTTCTCCCCAGCCCTGCATTGCCTTGGAATTGATGTTACAAGTTCGTAACAGTGTTCAGGGAAGTATGTGTGGGAAGTCACTGTCTGAGATAAGCTCAATTACAGGTACTCTACAGTAATTCCCATGAAAATATCAAACAGGTGAATAGCACCTGAGGCTTGGAATATGGAAGGCCAGTGTCACACTGAGGTACAGACAAGAGACCCAACCAAGAGTGGGGCAAACACAGCAAAGGGTCATTAGCAGGTGGCACTGACTTCTGCATGCCACCAGCATAACCCTGGGGTATCTCATAGCAATGGGAGGCACAACACCTGTCTGCAGAAGAGCAAGGCCAGCATTACTGCCACTTCAATAGCAATGTGCAGACCTGCAAGGCCTACCTCTACTAATCCTAGGGTCATGTGATAACCTTGTGCCATGTCACAGCCAGGCTGCTAGTGACTCCACCTCCACTGAAGCACCACATCGTCCATGTGCATGGCCAACTTCTGAGGTCTAGAGTCACTCTATCTGCAAGGAAGATAGACCTTGTGCATTTCCAAAACTGTCCTTTACTCTCCCGAGTCAGATGCATGGGCTTCATCAGTGGGGAGTGATATTCACCTCAAGGAAATCCTTAGAGGAGCAAAGGAGTCTATTCTGTGACATACAAACAGTTTGGAGGGATGGGTGGTGATTCCAGCTCAAGGCCAGAACACTTTCATTTAGAAATTATTCAAAACAGAAACCTTGTACACACAGAGGGCACCTTACATCCATTTTCTCTTTATGTCCTCTGAGGATGTTAACGGAACCAAAATGTCTTGCCTGACCTAGAACTGGATCTACTACGATCTCCGCAAATGCTCTACAGTGTCACTTTTATACACAAAGGCTTTCAAGGTAGCCTTTATAAAACTGTCCAAAATTTGTTATAATCTCCCCTAAGGGTGGGTGTCTCTGCTTCCTCCCTCTGGAAGTGGTGGGCTTGTGTTATTTCTTCCACAGGGAAGAACAACAGGTAACTTGTGGTGCTGTCCACAGCTAGACAGGTGCTGGCACACACATACTAGGAACCCAGGGTCATGGTGGAAGTCTGAAACACCAAGGCTGGACAAGGTGGCGTGTGGTTCACCATAACAGTCAGTACTCTTTGTCCCTCAGGGGACAGTGAAAAAGCCACCTGCAGGGGAGTCATGCCTGTTGTTTGATTCCACCCCACTGAGATCCCAGACATGGGGAAACATGAAAGAGCCACCCCTCCTCCAAATGCCAAGCCCCAAAAGGCCATGGACACAATGCACAAGTTGATTATGTGAAGAAACATAAATCAAAACCAGAGCAGGGCCCATCACCCTCCTTTAACCTACACATGCTCTGATATTCCTGCCAACAGCATCCCCTGCCAGTGCTACACTGCTCCTTATCAGAGCCCCCCTGCACACAAGCTGGCTATCTGGGTAAAACAGGAGGGTCTAAGCTGCAGGCCCAAGGAGGCCCTGACAGCTGAGTAAGCCATGCTACTGCTGAGCTGACTGCACTTCTCCTTCTCCACACCATCCATGAACAAAACATCAGCTGCTCTGGGAAAGATGCGCCAGACTGATCTCGAGGATTCTGAAAATGAGCAAACACCTGACTCACATGAAACAAACTCTCAGGTAAGGTAGCCCTACTAAAATCTTTTGTCAAAGCAGATGAGAACTTGCATTATTCTTATAGAAAAAAACTGCAGGGAACTTTGGGTTTAACTGACCCAAAGGCTTAAGTGAAAGATATTGTTCTGTTTTTCAGTCTCCAAATAGCAAAGTCACAGAGGTTCAGAGCTTCCCCCTTTCCATTATACACTGTAGACAGAATGGAGACACTGAAAGCCAACACCAGGAGCCACCAGACAGCCTCATTGCATGGACAAGCCTATGTCCTCATCTACAGTCACCTCAGCCCCCTCCATCTTGGCAGACAGGCCTGGCTTAATGAATGGTCACCCAACATGGAAGCTGAACCCCCATGACAAGAGGACTCAAAGCAGGCTCTAGCAACTGACAAGCTCTGCATGCCGCAAACATAGCCCTCCCTGCCTGAGCCCCCTCAAGCCAAGCCTCCAGGGAACAGGCTGTCCTGCAGCCCCCACTCCCCCATCTAGCTCCTGCCAATATGCTCCTATGAGAGACTTACCGTCCTGCATGCTTACTTCAAGCAATCCTACTGCTATGGTTGAAATGTCCCTCCAAAATTCACGTTGAAATTTAACTGCCATTTAACAGCCAGGAACACCAGCTCAATTGGGATGAAGCTCACTGATGGTCACGGTCGTGGACTGAGGTCACATGTGAATTGTGCCCCTGGGCCCTTGGTTCCCAGGGTGTCCTCTTAGACTCCAACCCCCCATTCTGTTTCACTTGCCCCCTTTGAGTGCAGAATTAAAAGGCTGACATAAACCATCCAAAGTTTTGAGGCGCCATTTAAAAATTTCAAGATAATGTGCAAATAGGAAAATAAGATGCTCAGTATAGGAAAGGTGGAGAGGGAAAAACCTGTGATTTCTTTCATGTAAACGTCTACTTTTTTGTGGCTTACTTCCATCAAATTTTTTACAAGCTTTCCCCTTAAGGATCCAGTATCAATTACAACAAAGCTTTAGACATGAAGCAGCACAATTAGCTCTGAGGCCACACCCAATAATGTTCCTTCTCCTTTGCCTTCTGCACTCATCCTCAGCATGTGTATGTTTCCCCTCTTGTTCTTTAATCACAGCATCCATACAAAAGACATCATGCAACTTTACGTGTCAAGTTCATCCCAGTGTCTGGGTCTGCTTAGCTGGTAATTCCCCCTTTAGAGATCGTGAGCACGAAATACACTTGCCCTGAAGCTACCAACTGAGTAACTTCACTTTCCTCCTAACTCTTACCCGTCCCCGCACTCAAACATCTTGCTGTAAGCACTCTGAGACTAGATTCACCAGTGTTACTTCAATACTCATCTGGTGTTGGCATTCAGGTGGAAAAGCAGCTTTTGCAGCTCTGTGGTGCATACGGCTGTTTTCAGCAGTCAGCACCCAGACAGCTTGTGCTTGAGTGGCTTGCTCTGTGCGATGCTGGGTGCTGCTACCTTCTGTTTCCTTCTGTGATGAGCCACAGGGGAGGAACAGGGAGTTTGCATGCTTAAAAGATGAAGTCCTGATGCACGTGGAGCTCTGTTGGTACCAGGGCCACGGGAAGGGTGATGCTCTAATGGCTTTTCCCACAGACCTCCTTGTCAGATGCTGGGCAGGCTGGGGAGGACTTTGTCCTTTTCTTGCAAAGAGTGCAATGAAGTGATTCCATTTCTATCAGAATGGTAGCTTTAGTGGAATATATGTGATCTTCCATTCTTTGGGAGAAAATATTGCCACATGTCCCTAGATTTACCTTCGGTTGCAGTCAGGTTCACATTGCTGGCAGAAAACACCCAACCAAGAGCTGCTTGTGGGAGGAAAAAAAGGTTTATTTTGACTTACAGACACAAGGGGAAGTTCCATGATGGCAGGGTAAAACAATGCCTTGAACAGAGGGTGGACATCACCTCCTCACCAAAACCAGGTGGACAATAGCAACAGGAGTGTGTGCCAAACATTGACAAGGGAAGCTGGCTATAACACCCATAAGCCCTCCCCAAACAACACATTCCCTTACGGAGGCTTCAATTCCCAGACTGCCATCAGCTGGGAACCTAAGCATTCAAAACACAAGTTTATGGGGGACACATGAATCAAAACACCACACCTTTCCTCTGTCTAACTAGCAAAGGCCAAAGAAGAAATATGGCAGAATTCTCTGAACCATGCCAGATACATGTTGGAATTTGAGAGGAGAGAGGAAGAAAGAGTTTCCTTCTCACCACTTAATACTTACCTCCTGACATTTGCAGTAGAACCCAAGTCCTCTTTCTCTACCCTCTCTCTGGCAACAGAGCAGGTAAAGGAGATGCAACACTTGCACTATGTTCAGATGACTGTGGCCCTGCAGACACAGTGCACAGCTGCTGGAGAGACCACTACCACTTGGTCAGAGAAACCTGCCATATATATTTGGTATATAGCCCCCCCCCCCAAAAAAAAAACCTGAAAGCAGGATAAGATATTTGTACACCCAATGTAGCATTATTCTCAAAGTTTAAAGGTAGACAAAACCTAAGCAATCCATGGTCAGATGAAAGGATGATCTGACCACTGTAATACAAACAGACTACTCCTAGCCTTAGAAAGAAACTTCCAATATGTGCTACAACATGGATGAACCTTCCTTAAAGACATTATCCTAAGTAAATAAGCCAGGCGCCAGCATGTGCAGGTGTGTGCGTGCACAAACACACACTATAAATCTACTAATATGAAGTTCCTACTAGGATCAGCTTCTTAGAGAGAAGGTAGGATGGTGATTGCCTAGAGCTGGGGGAGAGAGATATTGGGGGGGTGGCTATTTAACAGGTGCCCAGCATAGTTAAGGAAGATGAAAATGCTTTGGAAGTTGGTTGCAAGACAGTGTGAATATACTTAGCACTACTAAACCATATGCCTAAGAATAGGGTGAGGAAGGAAGTGCTCTGGGAAGATGGGTCAATGGGTAAAATGCTTGCTGAGCAAACATGAGGACCCGAGTTCAGATCTCCAGCCTTCACGTAAACTGCTGGGCATGGTGGTGCTCACCCATAATCCCAGCACTGGGCAAGCAGACAGAGATTCTCTGGGGTTCACTGGCCAGCTAGTCTAACTGAATTAGTTGAGCTCCATGTTCAGCAAGAGACCATGCCTCAAATAACAGGGAGCACTGAGGAAGACATTGACCCAGCACCTACCTCTGGCCGCCTCCAAACAAATGCACACACATATGCTCCCACACACATGCAAACACATATGCACACCAACATGCACACCACACATAGCGAGGGAGGGAGGTAGGGAGGCAAGGGAGGAGGGATGGAAGCAAAGCCTACAAACAATCAGAAGGGATTCAGCCCTGGGGCTCCGTAGGTCCCTATATGATACAACATAGAATCTCTCCAGCCAGACTAGACCAGGCCAAGTATTTAACCACAACATGCCTCAGTCTCCCCATCTTTAAAATGGAGCACAACTCCCCTCCAACTCCTCACTGCAGCACAGCAGAGTGACCCAGGGGTCATTTCTCCTGCTGCACCTGTACCAGGGGCAGGGTTGAGGAGGGAACACAGGTAAGTGAGGCCTGAGGAAGGCACAGAAAGCCTTAGTGTGGAGGGGGAAGGGGTAGCGTCACTGCACTGTCTTTAATTAGAAGCACCGGGAAAGGGAGCTGGGACTTAAAATTAAGTCCTATACAACAGCAAAGAAAACTCAGAGGAAGGAAGAGAAGATCTAGACAGGTGAGTTTTGCTGAGAGTCCCATTTAGAAGGACCCCTCCCCCCCTGTACAAGAGCTACCCACCATTCCAAGCTGCTTCCTTCACCTGATCACAGCTGAGCGTCCCACAACCCCAGTCTGCTGCTGCCGACAGAAACATAACTTTAGACCAGGCACCTACAGTGTCTGTGTCAATGAAAACTAGCATGTTCTGTTTTCAATTTCTGAAAGCAGTACAGAAATGTTCAAAGACACTATAAATAGTACTCCAAGACTACACCACACTGACAAAACTGTTTTCTCTTTCCAACACATTCAGACTCCCTCTGAAGAAAACCATGTGAAAAAGTCCAAATGTTTTCTGTTGTTGCTCTACTTCACTGTTTATTTAGTTTAAAGCAACTTAAAATAACTGAACTTAGGAAGTCAAAAGGAAACCGACCATAAATTTGAAATTCACTCCTCAGACAGCGCCTACTGTCTTCCTGCCTGGGAAGTCACAACACCAGATCCTGAAGGTGTCTTTGCTTCCCTTGTGACTCATCAGTTAAAGCTACTGTTTCTTTACATATATTCTGCCAGTTCCACAGAGCACTTTTAAAATACTTATTCATCCCTAGAAAGCATAGAATACAGAAATTCCATTTGTCACATCAAGTTACAGAGTAGCTTGAAGCAGGATGAGTGAAGCAACCCTTTCCGAGTCAACCTAGTCTCTCGCTACGCCCCCACCCCCCCATCCGTCAGGATCCTTAAACCCATCACATTTGCAGAACACAAAGCAAGAAAAGAAACATGACTGTGGCATGAGTGTGGGCTGGGTACGCACAGAATCCTGCAGCTGGCCTCACCTACTTGATCCCTGAGAGCCCCGCACCTCCACACCAGACACTGACTCCTTGTCTGAGCTAGCTCAGGCTGCATGCAAATCTTCTAAACAACAGAACTGTATTTCTCTAGCTCTGAGGCTGGCAAGGACAAACAGGCTGACTTGTGTTTGGTAAGGAGCCACTTGCTGGTTCATGGATGGATGACACCTTCACATGGTGGAAGCAGCAAGGCAGCCCTCTGGGGCATTAACCCTATTCATGAGGGCTGCCACCTCACAACCCAATCACCTCGCAAGGCCCCAGTCCATACCATCACCTTGGAGATGAGGATGTCAACATATGGAACTGCAAGACACAGGCGGCGCTAAAACCCAACCCATCTGCTCCCTGCCCTCACCACATGCCAGGCATTGAGCTTGCCCACCCCTGCAGAGTCTGTAGCCTATTTCTCTGGGTCAACATGGGAAATAAGAAAATTATTGAAAATGGAGGTTCCCAGATTTAATTGCTTCTACCCAAGGACACTTCTTATATCAAATATACCAATGACCTACTCTTCATAGTCTTACTTTGGAGACACCAACTTGGGTGCCCAACAATTATTCATTCTGACACCAAAACCTGGGCTAAGTGCAGATCCCACAGGCTGAGGGCTGGGTGCCACAGGGCTGCTCCCACTTTAGACATATCTTTATCATAAGCTCAGGTGTGATAAGAAGGGCTCTTCTCATTAGGAATGGCATGTCACTCAGGAAATTTCAAAGGTATTAAAACAGTGTGCCAGAAACCCAGAATAAAATACATTTTGAATTCTATCATACCGGGCTTGGGAAACTACAATTTACACCACAATGGACCACTGACCACAAAGTTCGCAAATGTAAAGTTCCCATAAATAAGGAGAAAAGTGCATTAAAATGTCAGTAGTAAATGAGCACAATGATAAACAGTTCAGGACTAGAGAGATGGCTTAGCAGTTAAGGCTCTTGCCTCCAAAGCCTAAGGACCCATGGTCAACTCTGCAAGTCCCACATAAGCCAGAATCACAAGGTGATGCAAGTACACAAGGTTGCACATGTGCACAAGGTAGTGCACGTGTCTGGAGTTCAAATACAGTGGCTGGAGGCCCTGGTGTGCCAATTTTCTCTCCCATGAGAAAAAAATAAAAGGCCAGCCTGTTGAGCTTGCCTCAAAAAAAAAAGATAAACAGTTCACAGAAAAAGACATGTTAGTTGCCCTCAAACATTTGAAAAGCTGCTAAGGCTCATTCAATAAGAGAAATGCAAATTAAAATTATAAGGGTTGTTAAGCAGCTACACAGCATGAGGCCAAAGTCATGAGATCTGTTCTAGATGACTCTGGGTAGGGACAGGGCATTTTACACTTACCAAAAGATTGTAAGATTGCAGAGACATGCTCTTTCCCCCTCCCTGAAAATGAATCCAAAGAGCCAAAGAGCCCTCTTGATGACCCAGCAAGGTGACTCCGCCTCACAAAAGCTGATATACCTAAGGATGTGTTAAAAAGCTGGGAGGAAAGATACAAGAGCTAGGGTCACAGCCTATACATGGGCAGCCCTAACAAACCAGGCTTGGTCACCCACCTTCAATAAGGCAACTAAAAGAGTTTAATTAATAGTGAAGAGCAAAAAGAAAAGATTTAATCAATACGGCCATGTTGGGACGAGAGACAAAATCCTTTGACTATCCCACCCATTTAGATATCAGCCCAAGTCCTAAGTATCTGTCACTACTCTGGACACTATCTGAAGACCTCTCTTTGCCATGCAGCTAAATGCAGACTTCTGTCATTGAGCCTGCCTGGTTTCCTGGACCTCAACGCAACAAGCATGGCTTCCTTTCTTTTCTCTATCTCCCTCCTCCTGGCAGCTGCCAAGACTTTCAGCCTGCCTGCCTTGTTGTCTCTCTTTTAAACTCCAACAAAATAATGATCCTTGAACTTCCCGAACCTGTTTCCAAACTCCCACATCCTCCAACAGGGAACTCCAGTTTCCAAGAAACAAGTTGTGATATTGAAATACCTAATCTCATAAGTTTTGCAACAAAATGAATTACATATCAGAATTTCCAATAGCAAAACTAGCCCATCTCAACAATGACAAAATACACAAAATACACATACATTTCATACAGAGCAAAGCCTACAGTGCACGTAAAAATATCTCTATAGATCAATTCTAAAATTAAGACACACACAATTTCTGTTTTGAGAGCGAAAAAGAGGCAGAAAGAGAAAGAATGGGCATTCCAGGACCTGAGCCTGCTACGAATGAACCCCAGATGTTTGTGCCCCCTTGTGGCACATGCAACACTGTGCGCTTGTGTCACTGTGCATCTGGCTAGTGGGACCTGGAGATTCAAACATAAGTTAAGGGCTTCAGAGGCAAGTGCCCTAAATGCTGAGCTATTATTCCAGCCCCAAATATATATTTTTCTAACATTCTTATTTATTTGAGAGCAAGACAGAAAAAAAAAAAAAAGAGGCAGACATAAAGAATGAGTATGGGCAGGCCAGGGCCTCCTTGTACTGGAAATGAACTCCAGTTGCATGTGCCACTTTGTGCACTGGGCTTTACATGGGTACTAGGGAATGTAACCTGGGACATCAAGCTTCACAATCAAGAGCCTTTAACTGCTAAACCATTCATTTCTCCAGCCCCTCAAATATTTTCTTTGGATGCGGTGGCAGAACCAAGCAACTCACACACAGCTGGTGGCAGCCTGTGCAGAAATCTACCCATTACAGCAGCAGCACGGGTCATGGCAAAACCCTGGATCACTCCAAAGCCATTCCTTGGCAGACTAGTCAAATAAAATGCAACTCAGCTCTCAGGATTACTACACAGCCATGAAAAATTGATACACAGTTATATCTAGGAAATACTGATCAAGAAAGAAGACATGAAAAATAGTCTACACTGCACACTACCTGGACCTGGGTAAGCAAGAATGCACAAACAAGAACAGACATGTGTCTGTTTGCAAACAACATAGGATAGATAATTAGGCTAATAAAGGAAGCCAGATTAGAGGCAGCAGAAGACAACTGAGAATACTGAGAGTGTGCCTTTGAAACATAAAAATGGCTTATGTATGTAAAAAGAAAGCAGCAAACCCTAAAACAGAACACAAACAGAAAGAAAAAAAATGAGTCTAACTTGAATCAAGCATAGAAAACCATTATTCTAAGTAGTTTTTAATACCATATTCCAACTGAACATCCTTAATGCAATACAGTCTTATGATAAAAGTAACTGCTAGGAAATCCTGCATTTCCTGAGTTTGTTGTCCAGAGTGGTTTTGGTGTAGTGACTCAAGCTGGGGCAGTAACACACTGCAAACTGAAAATCCTCAATCAAAACTGCCCTGACTGCACCTGGCCCCCTGCAGATTCTGGCTCAACAGAGCAGCACAGTAAGTGTTCCAGGCTCCATAGCCCTTCCTGGCCGTGTCCATGGGTGGGGCTGCAGGAGCTGGGATGCTCTGCTGCTGCCTGACATCATCAGAGGACAGGACTTGGACACTGCTATCCCAGGAAAAGATCCAAATTCAAAATTTAAAGTCTAGTTTTTACTGATTTTGAACAGCTTTTAGCAATATTGTACAGTTGAAAAATCATAATTTAAGACATCATTAGTGATTTTTTTTTCTTTTTCAGGACATGTATATTTGTGTCGGGACAAGCATGAGCCATAAACTGGCACACAGGCACTGGCGTGAGTGCATGTAGAGGCCACAGACTGACATTTGAGTGCCTTCCCCCACCTTACTTGTTGAAACAAGAGTTCACTTAAACCCAGAGCTGGTGGATTAGGTTAGTCTAGCTACCTGGCTTGTCCCAGGGATCCCCTCTCTGCCTGCAGAGCACAGGGATTACAGGTGGGTTGCCATGCCCAGCTGGCTTCTTGGGATATGAACTCTGGTCCTCCCATTTGTGAGGCAAGTGCTTTACCCACCAGGCCATCCCCCCACAACTTTATCTGTAATGCAGTATAGAACAAATGAGTAAATACACTGATCGTGGCCACAAGATTCTCACATAATGGGAAGAGGTAGGGAAGAAATCTGCCATATTAACATTTAAATTGGGGGTATTAGTAAAAACTCATGCTTGCAAAAGATAGGTGTATTTCCTGGCTACACACACTGGCAGGGCTGGAAACCCAGTGCTAGAACAGACAGGGCTCCAAATGATTGAAAGTCAAATGACACTCTCTAGTGTAAAGAGCCAGGGATCCTTGGACACATAGCTCCATTCCAGGTGTGGGGTAAGGGAAGAACAAGGTGAGTCCCAAGCATCTAGAATCACAATGATGAAAGACTAGGGAATATGAGAACAGAGTTTAGTAAGAGAAAACAAGACCGTGACAAAGACCACTGAAAGACCACAAAAATAAATTCTCATTCTCATTCCTAGACCCTGTGTGAACTGACCTGGAAAGGGGTTTTGCATAGGTTATTAAGGATCTGGAGACAAAGATGGTGCTGGATCATCAGGTAGACCCTAAACCTAGTAACAAATGTACTCCTGAAAATACCAAGGACAGATTCTGCAACTGGAAGATGAAAAGGCTCTGTAATCTCAGAGACAGAGGCTGCAGTGACCAGGGCACAAGCCAGGCATACCTGTACCCACAAGAGCCTCACCCTCTCCGTGAAGCTCAGCCCTACCAACCTGGACTTCAAAATTCTGGCCTGGAAAATAAAGAACAAGTTTATCTTATTCTAAAGCCATCTACCTTGGTCTAATTAATCATCGCTACCTCAGGAAACTAACACAGAGAATAAGAAAAAGGAGGGAAAGTTTTTTTGCAGAAGAATAACTACATTAGAAAATCTCCATTTTCAATCCTCAGTATAAAACCTAGAACATGAAGATACCATCAGTGGAAGTTAAATGCATATATACAGTCTCATGAATCACCCCACAGATGTGCTTAGGGGATAAATGATGAGACTACTTCTTATGGACCTTACAAATAATTTTTCTGGGACTATTTCTATGGGATGCTTTTTCTGTTAAGCTTGTTTTAATCCTGTAACTACCTTTGACTTATGTTCTGTAATTGTTTACAACCACGTATTCAGCCTGCTTAAAACAATGTAACCAGGTTTCCTATGCCTTAGATTGCTGATGCCCCTGAACAGACTACACGATCAATATTGCCAAGAAATGTTAGACATGTTGATGTGACCTTGAGCCATGTTCCTTGTTTTACCTGGTTATACTCTTGGTCCAAAACAATGTGCATGTACATGTGAGATATAGTAACCCCTTCACTAAAAGCAGCAGACAACTGAAAGCAATGAACTGCCCACAAGAAAGATGAAAGCATCAGGTGGGCTTAGAATGGTAATATATGTAAATGGAAAATGATATGTGTGTGTGTGTTTGTGTGTTTTCTAGGTCAACAGAGTTCACATGTCCTGCCCTTAAGTCCCTTCCTTTGAGCAAACTTTTGAGTAATTTTTGAAAGCTAAGTTTTTTGTCCCTTACATATTGCTGATTCCTTGCTCACATATTACTGCCCCCCACCCCCAGGGGAGGGTTTTGCTCTAGCCCAAGCTAACTTGGAATTCACTATGTAGTCTCTGAGGTAGGCCTCGAACTCACAGCAGTCTTCCTACCTCAGCCACTAAAGTACTGGCATTAAAGGTATATACCACCACACCCAGGTGTACTGCTGTTTTTTCTTGTTCAATAAATACACCAGATGAGTACAGCAGCAGCAACAGAAAGCAGTGGGCTGGCTCTTGGGTAAATGACTCCAAGAGTCACTGCCTTTATTTCAGGGCAACACCACAATATATATGGGGAAAACACTTTTAAAAGCAGCAGCAGGGAAAGCCATCTATTCCAGCCATCAAATTCCACAAAGTCAACAGTCCAACAACTCAACATTACACATCACTTGATACCAATTACCAAGAATTAATTATCAAAAAAAATGTTTTTGGTGCTAGGGATCATGCATGATAAACAACCACTCTACCACTGATCTGCATGTGAGTCCTCACAAGAAATGATCAAATGAAATCATAATCAACCAATCAGATAAATCCAAAATAGAGGTACTGTACAGAACTGGTATACACTCAAAAAAAAAAAAAAAGGTAAATGTAGGGATCCAAATACATATGCTATATGTGTAGATGAGGCTATAATAGCTCAATAAACTAAGAGACATAGCAACAAAATAAAACACGACATGTAAAATCTTGACTGGGTTCTTGAGTAAAAACTAAAAATAAAAACACAAAATGACCAGAAAAGCAACAAAAAAAAATATTTACAGGACTGGAGACATGGCTTAGTGGTTTAGATGCTTGCCTATGAAGTCTAAGGATCCAGGTTCGATTCCCCAGGACCCACGTAAGCTAGATGCACAAGGTGGCACATGCATCTGGAGTTCATTTGCAGCAGTTAGAGGCCCTGGTGTGCCCATTCTCTCTCTCTCATAAATAAATAAATAAATAAATAAATAAATAAATAAATAAATAAATAAATAAATAAATACTTAGAGTATAATTGGAGGAAGCTAAACACGGACGATATCTTAGATGACATATTGAATTCCAGAGTGTAACAGTAGTTAATACCTTAGGAATACTCAAGAAATATATGTAAAAGTGCTTAAGAGAAGGTATTATGACTCAACTTTCAAATACTTAAACATACAAAGTACATGTCATATATACCTTAAAAAATGGGAAAGTGCAAATATGGCAAAGTGTACCCAATTGATAAATGTAGGCAGTTTTCTGTGTTTGCTGATTTCTCCTAATAGAAAGCAAAAGATAGGTTCCTAATTTTTCAAATCAAAATGTCAAAAGTTCAGAACAATTCCCAGGTCTAGCTTCCAACCCCCAGGCTACTAGGAAGGAGGCCTGGAGTGGGTCCTACGAATCACTACAGCCTGACTAACTTACCTTACTCAGGTAAGTCTGGACTTGTTTCTCACTATCACCTCCCCCTAGCATCCACTGGTGTCAAGACCGTGTCTAAACCCATTGTGTTATCTTCCATGAAAGCTAGATAGGAAGTGATTCCTGAGTTATTTTGCCAGAACAGTGACATATCACATAGGCACAGATTACATTAAAGATAAAACAGTACCCTAAAAAAAATTCCAGGGCTGTAGAGATGGCTTAGTGGTTAAGGCACTTGCCTGCAAAACCAAAGGACCCAGGTTCGATTCCCCAAGACCCATGTAAGCCAAGTGCACAAGGTGGCGCATGCATCTGGAGTCCATTTGCAGTGGCTGGAGGCCCTGGCATGCCCATTCTCTCCTCCTCCTCCCCCCCCCCAAATAAATAAATACACATAAAAATTTTTTAAAGTGCCAACCTCAGAGAAGTTGGAAGTCTGTGATCCTAAGTGCAAAGCTTACGTACACAGAATATTCTTTTAAAGTGTTCTTAGGTTCTATGTCTTTCCTTTTCAGTACAATGATAGAAATGAAGGTTTCTGGCTAAAATGTCATTATAGAGAAACACAAGACACATGAAAAAGTTCATGTCTATTACTGGATTATACAACTCTAGTTTTCAAGAGAAGAAGGTAAGAATGTAATGGCTCCATAAACCCACGAAATATCAGAAATTTTCTTTTCTTTTTTTTTTTTTTTTTAAACATTCGTTTGGCTACTTTTGTTGTTCTGCTTTTGCCAGAATCACTGTGACAGAAGAGCAGAGGTGTCAGTCTTCTCTGGATTGGGGAACCTCTGTCTACCTGGGAGGATTAGGCTGCTGCTTGGGCCTATGTCCTTCTCCCCCATGACACTTCAGGAGGCTGACAGCCAGGCCACCCCATCCAGCAGGGGGCAGAGACTGTTACCAGGAGGACAACCCAGGAGACTGGACATAGAGCACTAAGGACAGAAGGCTCCAGGAGGAACACCCCATCAGTTAAAATCCACAGTACCAGGCCCTCTCTACCCGCTCCAGAGCCCCAAACTCTGAAACAGGAACAGACAATCAATCGGAAGAGACTGTGGATAGAGAAGGGAAGAGCACCCTGTCGGAAAGACACTACTCAGTAGAACAGTGAGCAGGTAAAACTACCATGAAGAAAGCTACTTGCCTTCAATCCTAGCACTGGAGAGATGAGGCAGGACGATTCAAGTCCACCTTGGGCCACACAAAACCCTGTCTCAAAAAAGAAAAGAGAGAAGTGGACGGGAAGAGAAAAGAGGAGAAAAAGAATAAAGAGAAAAGGAAAATGAGAGCATAGCCATAAAGTAAAGACTATGGAAGAGCGTTTTAGTTCCTTTTTAATTCACATATTTAATTCAGGTAACATAAAAAGAACTATTACAACTTTTAAAAATTACAGCAAAAACTTTAAATTTAAACATCAGAAGAGTATACATACAAGTGTGAGGAACTAGAACTATTCTTTATAATACTGGAAACTGGGAAATAAAAATAAAACAACAGGGCTGGAGAGATGGCTCAGCGGCTAAGGCGCCTGCCTGCGAAGCCTAAGAACGCTGGTTCCAATGTCCAGCGGTTCCAATTTCCAGGTCCCACATTTAGCCAGATGCAAAATGAGGCAAGGGCGCAATGCTGCACTTGCCCACAACGGGGCGCACGCGTCTGGATTTCGTTCACAGCAGCTGAGAGACTGCTGGCGCGCCCATTTCTGTCTCCCTCTCCCTCTCTATCTCTCTCTGTCTCTCTCTCCAAAAATAAATAAACAATAATAAAAAAATTTTTTTAAATAAAAAATAAAAGAACAGGCTCATGCCATTCTATATCCACATAAGTGTAGTTACAAAAAAGAAAATATAACCAAAGTTTATTAACTCAAGAAGATTCCCAGAACTTGTGGACAGGTGTATTCTTCCGGTTGCTTCAGCAGAATAGAGCAGAGAGGGCGTTCTGCAGACCAAATACCATCATCTTGAACATGATTAGTCACCAAGCCAGAGCGGAACAAAATCCATGCAGCAATTTGCATGGCCCATATGTGCCTGCTTGGCTCCTGGCAGGCCCTGGGCATAGCTAGTGTACGAGGACACTGAACACAAAGGGCTGCCCAGAGCAGGCGCAGTGGCCTGGAACAGCGGCTATCAGGAGCACGAAGAAGTCTGCTACCTCCCAGAAAGGCAAGGACTGTTTGGAACTCCTCAACAAAACCAAACCCTGAAGGAACTATTTTCTGGCCATCTCCATTAGCAATCCATTAGGCACGCAAGGACAAAGTCTCAAATTTTACCTCCTATACAATAAGAAAGTAAAAAAAATAATGGCTCTGTAGTGCAGATGCAAGCAGATGGAGGTGCTGATGAGACAGCCAAATCCAGGGACAGCTTAGCAAGCTAGGATTACCCACCATGTGGCTTGAGCTACCCCATACCCCTTTTCTAGCCACGCAACCTGGTACCCCCACCCATGTCAAGTGCACCCCACTTGACGCGATATAATAGGTTGCTCCTCCCTAACAACTGTGTGTGATGATTCCCCTTTCGTGGTTTGTTTCCATTCAAACACATCCTAACCACACCTGGTATAAGCAGGGGGCTAATCTGCCTGAATTGGTTTGGGTACATGTACACTGAGGTAAACTTTGTCCTCCGAGTGAACTTCTAGGGAGAATCACCCATTTACCATCCTATTCCTATGCATGATTTGGTATGCATATGATTAAAGTCAGATGCATCATGAGAAAGAGCTTGTGCAATGAACAAAGGCTTATATACCCCAAGCCTGTCAATCAAATCAGAAACTATTATGCCTTGCTCCCATCTTTGACTCATAAAAGAAAGCCCCACGTGGTGTCCCAATGCTTTTCAGTACCCTGCCTCAAGGAGCCCTCCGCTCCCTGGCAAGTATCCAACTTGAACTTCCACTGTACTTGCTAATAAAACCTCTTGCTACTTTACTATTTGTGTGAACTTTTTCAATTTTTTGAGTAAGAAGCCAAGAACTTGGAAACACCCAGTCCAGACAAAACCACTGGCAACACTGAGACTGACAGCTGGTCCCTAGACACACCTTCTGGAAGGTGCCAACAAAGTCACTACATGTGTTACATCTACAACTGAAAAATAAAAAAGCCTATTAACACCAAAAAGTCAAACTTATAAACCAAGACTGAAGTGCTTGCTGCTGGGTACAGAGGTGTAGGGGAGGTTGTTGAGCCTAAAAAACCCTGCAGAAGCTATATGACCACAAATCTTGCAGAGAGTAATTGGACACTTAAAATTATATACATGTTAAAAAATAAAAACAGGGGGGACAAGATAGCTCACTGTGTAAAGTGCTTTCTGCACAAGTCACAAATATGAGGGCCTGAGTCTGGATCCCCAGCACCCACGTAAATGATGGGCATGGTGGCACTCATGCCTATAATCCCAGCATTTAGGAGGCAGAACAGGTGAAGGGGATCCCTGGGCAGGTTGGTTAGCTAAACTAGCTGAACTAAGGTGGAGAGCAAGAGAGACAGACCCCAGATGATGACTTTTGACCTCCACACACCCACGTATCCAGACACGTGTGCACACATACATACAAACACACATTACATAGCACATACACACAAACAAAAAAAATCCACTATGAGGCTAAAGAGATGGCTTAGCGGTTAAGGCTGTTGCTGGCAAAGCCGAAGGAACCAGGTTCAATTCTCCAGAACCCATGTAAACTGCACAAGGTGGCTCATATGTCTGGAGTTTGTTTGCAGCTGCTGGCATGCCCATTTTCTACTTTTGTAAAAAACCACTAGGAAAGCAATTTAAAAAAGGGGGGGGGGGGCTAGAGAGATGGCTTAGTGGTAAAGGCACTTGCTTGTGAAGCCTAAGGACTCATGCTCAACTCTCCAGATCACATAAGCCAGATGCACAAACGTGAGGCAAGCATAAGGTCATACATGCCCACTAGATGGTGCAAGCATCTGGAGTTGCATTGGCTGAGGCCCTGGGGCGCCAATTCTCTCCCACCCTCCTTCCCTCCCTCTCGCTCTAAAAATAGAAAAATAATTAAAAAAAAAAAACATTAGGGTTAGGCATGCTCGTCCTCTGTCTAAGAGCTACGTGACAGGTTGGCATGAATTTCAATTCATTCCCTTTGGTAGTAACTGAACTCTTCCAATGTGCTAATAGCACTGACTTAAGGACTACGTGGTCGCAAACACTGAACATTCAAGAGCTGGACACCACACAGAGAGAAAAACATGTATATGTAAAAGAATGAAAGTACAATGTTGAGTGAGCCTGTAGTTTATATGTACACCCAGAAGTCATGTGACAGCAATGAGGGCTCTCAGCCACAGTGGACAGCAGAGACTGGAAGAGAAGGGCTCAGCAGGACTTGGGCTCTGCTGGCAGAAAAAGGAGGGGATTTCTACAAGGTGGACTAAATGGTGAAGGCAATATAATTGGGAGTATGGACAGTTTTGTTAAACAGGGGTGGTATCTGATTAATAACAGGAGGCCAGGAATAATAATAGACACAGAAACTAGGTATCACAGGTATCAGTACTTAACAGCCAATCAGAAGCCCCGTACCATGTTCCCTGCAAAACTGCTCAGACTTACCATCACCAGTCTCTATTAATACTGTCTCAACCTAGCCTTAAAATCCTCATGGCTACTATAATCACCCATTTCCTAAGCTGGACCAAGACCTCCCTGGGCAGCCTCATCACTGTTCTGTGATTTTGTGCTCCACTGAGACCTCTTCTCTGCATTCCAAGAATACTTCTTGATCTTCACTACCACAGGGCCTCTGTGCACCCTTCTATCTAACACATCTCCTCCTATGCCTGCCTACATTAATTCCTGCACATCCCTCATTCTCAGTTCACATCTGGGTTCCTGGGGTAATGAACATCCCTGATTGCTCTCACGTGAGAGTCTCTGACCTGTTTTATATATATTTTTTAATTTGAGAGAAAGAAGGGGGAATTGTGAGCAAGACAGAATGGGCACTCCAGGGCCTCTATCTAGCCACAGCAAACAAACTCCAGATGCACTCTGTGCATCTGGCTTTATGTGGGTACTGGGGAATCAAACGTGGGTCCTTAGGCTTTGCAGACAAGTGCCTTAACTGCTAAGCTACTCTTCAGCACCCTGTCCTGTTTCGAGCATTTCCTTCCTTCACAGCAGTTTGTAATTTAACCTTATTTGTATGATCAATTCATGCTTATCTCTTTCTTGGCCAATGATTCTCAAAGGTGGGGGGGGGGGTTGTTTCCTCAAGAGGACTGCTGAGCATTTGAAGCCAGCTTTGGCTACAGTGTGAAAACAGGAGGGGGAAAAAAAAAGGCCTCAGACCACAGCAGCAGCACAGGAGAACCTACTAGAAGTGCACATTTTTCAGGTCACATCTCAGACCTACTGAATCAGAAACTTCACATATTTGAAAAGCACACTTAAGTTTGAGGACCACTGTGCTGGTACTGCATGTAGCCTCTGTGCCATCATGGTGTTTCTGCACTCTCTGCAACAGACATTGGGGAGGAAGATTAGGGGAAATTTCCTAGTCAAATGAATGACTGGTGAAAATTTGCTGTAGCTCCATAAATTCTAATTCCTTGTAAATTCTAAACCCCTGTGTTTCACCTTAGAAGTCCTCCACCCAAACTAGCAATGAAACTTCCCTCCAGTGACCTGCTCTCTAATCGCAGCCCTTCACTTTTCAGGTTTTACATACTGGCTCTTCATATTCTGCCATCTGCATGAAACTCATGTAGTTTCTAATCTCTCCTGAACGGAATTTTTTCATGCTTAAAGTCGGAAAGATCATACATAGTACACCTTTCCTAGAGTTACTGAAATAAAGCAAGGGCAGTTAAGAACCACATCTGAACAGGCACAATTAAGCTTTCAGCAAACAGACATTTTTATTACTGTTTATTGTTATTATTATTGAACTATAAGGGGTCTTTTACTTGAATCTTGGCTATCTTCAAAACTGATCACGTGTACTTCGGGACAGCCAGTCCTTCCTTGCAAAACTACTCACATCTACCAAGCAATCCTGACCTGAAACTTCTCCTAGCAACCAAAGCTCTTCTAGAGCTTGCCAGCTCCGCCTCCTGGAACAGCTGGACAGAAGCAGACAGGATGAGTCCTTACTCACCTTGGTCTTGTCTAGTCCTTCTACCACCTGAAGTCACTTCTCCTGAGTAGCTACTCACCTAGGAATCAGACCTAGGAAACTCAACCAGTTGGCAGGTTTCATTTCAACAAGAGTCTGTCTTGATGGCCGAGATTCAAAAGGAGCTCGGGCTGAGAGCTATTAATAGCCCAATTTTGTTACTTGGTAAAATATTAATAGCTGAAAGTATATTCCCATCGCATAGCAACAAAAGCAAAAAAGGGCACCTATTTCCTCCCCTAAGGAGCAGAAGGGACTCCCACCTGCCTATGCTGTGGCTCTCTGACCCTCTTTTTAGGCAGCAGCCTGTGATGACCAAGCAAGCACACACACCAAAGCCGCGGACACGCCCCGCAAGGTCCCCGTGTCGTGTCTTTCCTGGGGCTCAGACATTGGCCCGCAGACACTGTAGGAACACCAAGCCCGGGAATGCCCGGGTGCCTTTACACCGGCACGAAGCCACGAGGCGGGGGGGGGGGGGGGTGACAACATATGGCTTCCCCAGAGTTAAATTTTCCCGCGGAAGCACCAGTCGGCGCAGGGACCCGGCCAATGGCCCAGTAGTTTTATGCCACTGAACCGACAGGACGCGAGGCCGCGGGTGCCCGCGCGCCGTACTGGACGGAACCCCCGGCTGCACTCGGGCTCGCTCCCGGGGACGTGGACAGCAAGGCAGCAGCCGAGTCCAGCTCGACCCGGCGCGGGAGCGCGGTGTCCCGACCGCTCTGCTCGCGGACCTCGGCCACCGCGCCACGGGCGAAGGCCCCTGCGCCCGCCTCCGGGTCCCAGAGCCAGGCCCACGCCGCGGCGGGTCAGCAACCAAGTTGGCCGGTGGCTTCGCAGCGAAAGCGGACAGGGGTGGAAGCAGGAAGTGCAGATACCGCCGGGCCGGGCCCCAGGGAAGGACTCGGGCTCCGGGCCCCTCCGACGCCCCGAACTGCCCGTCGCCCACCCGGCCCGCAGCCCCCGTCCCCGCCGCAGCGCGCGATGAATGGGCTTCCGCCGCCCCCCGCGGCGCACACTCACAGGCAGCGTAGGCGAGCAGAGCGATGCCCAGCAGCAGCTTCATCCTCCTGCGGTGGACGGCAGGCACCAGGCGCAGCAGCGCCTTGCTCACCATGCCCGGGAAGAACCCTGGCCCAAGATCCCCTCGCGCCTGCCCGCCCGCTGCACAATGAGCGGCGGCTGCGCCCGCGAGCCCCGCCCCCGCCGCCCGCGCGCCCGCCCCTACGCCCCGCCCCCTCGCGCCCGGCTTCCTGCCGGTAGGGCCACTGCGCACGCGCGGCTCCGCCCACCCTCAGGCTCCGCCCTCTCCCACGCCCCGTCCCCCTCCTGCTCTCCTCCCGGCGCAGTGACGTCCGCTCGCTGTGCTCGGAGGTTTTCCTACAAGGTGGCCTTTGAGGGCTGGCAGGACTAGGGGCGCATGCGTGTGCCAATGAGCCTGCGCCGCAGACAAGAGGGTTGGCACGATGTCGCCCAGGTGGGTTCGCAGCCTGCAGGGGTAGACCCTGGGGCCACGGAGGGCTCGAACCCAGCTCAGCGGTGGCACGCGTCCGGCACTCCACGGTTGCCATGAAACGAAGCACTTATTTATGCCAAATTTGGCGTGCCTTTGGCGCTCTGTGAATGCCTCCTCAGAAACTTGCCTGGCTTTCTGAGCTGTTCTTTTGGCTTATTAAGATAGAACAGACTCCCCAAACACCCAGGGCCCAAAAAATCAGTACTAACACTTCTGTTAGGATCAGCTGGGTTTTCTTTTAAAGATAAAGGTTTTATTATTGTGAAAGTAATGCTAATCATACGAATTTAGGACAAGCCCCAAAGACAAATGCCAAATGTTTTCTCATAGAATTCAGAGTGGAGGGAAGAAAATAAAGGGTGGGAGTATGAGAAGTGTAGAAAGAGGTGCTGAAAGAAAGGGCAATTGGGGTGATCAAAGTATATATGCATGATAAACGTCATAATGAAACCCTTTGTACAACTACATGCTAATAAAATTTTAGAGATAAACAAGGAAAAGGGAAGGTGAAATGGACCTGTTTGCTCAGAGAAAAACCCTGATTATTTTATCGTGTTTCTCTCTGATCTTTTTGTTGTGTATGTTGAGATACTGTACTGATGCCAGGCGAG
This sequence comes from Orientallactaga bullata, assembly GCA_004027895.1. Taxonomy (NCBI): domain Eukaryota; kingdom Metazoa; phylum Chordata; class Mammalia; order Rodentia; family Dipodidae; genus Orientallactaga; species Orientallactaga bullata. The sequence goes on from PVKW010006311.1 coordinate 31,221, forward strand.
ATTTCTGAATTCATTTCTTTGTCTTGTTGTTGTGGGATAGGGGTTTCATTATGTCGTTCATGCTGGCCTCCAATTGGGAATCCTCCTGCCTCAGTTTCCCCAGTGCTGGGATTATAGATTTGCACCATCACCCAACCTGAATTAATTTCTGATAAGCATTTATTGAATGCCTACCATAAAAAGTGTTTGCCAAAAAGTCCACAGGCATCAAGCTCACAGCTGGATCCACAGAGAGCTTGGCTGCAGAGGAGAAAAGACAAGGCTGGCCCCCCACAGATCTATGTTAAACAAAGCTTCCAAAGTGAGGGTGAGCTGCTGATCTTCAGCCTCTGAGAGAAGTCTCAGTGAGGAGACTCCTTGCAGCCCAAGGCTACTTGCTAAACTTAACCACTAAAAACTCTCCTTTGGCTTCATAAAAACACTTCAAGAAAAAAATGAATACTCCAACACACAAAAGCTGTATCTGGTGTTATCTACCCCTGAGGGTACCTTCTCTGTTACACGAGAATCACTGAAGAGACCAGCAGAGCAGTTCTCCTAAGGACAGTCATAAGACACAAGACCAGCAACCTGTCTCTGAAGTAGCCAAGGAAACTCCAGTGACAAAACACCTAACATGGGAGTTGAACTCCTATAGACCTACTTGGACAAACCAGTTATCTTCATTTCCTCATCATTGTCATTTAGGGTTTGGATTAAATCTAAAAATTTTCTTTTGTATGTGTTTGTGTGTGTAGTATGTGTGATGTGTGTGTGTTATATACATGTGTGTATGTGCAAATGCATGTACCCCACACACATATGTGCAGGGGCCAAAGGACAATACAATGTCCTCCTGTCCTCCTCCATCACTGTTCTGCTTTGTTTCACGGAGACATGTCTTACTGAACCCAGAGCTGCCAATTTTCAGTCAGGCTGGCTGGCCAGCGAGCCACAGCAATCCTCCAGTCTCTGCTTCTGACAGGACTGGAGGTACAAGCGAGCATAGTTATTGTCAGCTGTTGATGTGGATGCCAGCTGCAGGAGAATCGAACTCAGGACCAGGGAAGACCACTCAAGCATTCATGCTTCTGAAGCAAGTGCTCTTACCCACTGAGCCATCTCTCTAGCTCGAATCTAAGGATTTTGAAAAGAGTAATAACTTGAGCAGGTGGGATTCAGAGTCCTCCCATTTTATGGTTCTGTGCCTTTTAGACTAGAGATGAGGAGGAGAAATTGGAGAGAAGATTTTGTTGACATATACCCTACCAGGAACAACAACCCTCTGTGTGAATTCAAATGTATTAGGTTGTAGGTAGGGTTTCGTTGAACAGTACTTATCGGTTTGAATGTGCCAAAATTTTCTGTACAAACCTCCTTAAACCCAATTTTCCTTACTGAGTGTTTATCCTGCTGCCATACACTCATGTATGGAAATACCATTAGCAGTTGCTACTGGAGTGGCTGCTGCTGTCATGATTGTCACCCAGAAGGCTGTTAGTATCCCAAGACCCTGGTTTCCTGCTTGCCTTCAGCCAGAGCTGGGGATTTAGCCCAGTGGAGGTTAGGAGGTCTGCTGGGGACTGGGACAAAGCATTTGCTGAAAAAGAATTCAGATCCCCAGCACCCAAATAAATAGCAGGTGTGTTTGTCTGTAGTCCTATGCTTAGGAGGAGAGACAGAGGATCCCTAGTGAAAGCTGGTTTGCTAGAGTAGCTGAATCAGCCAGTTCTGGGTTCAAAGGAGAAACCCTGCCTTAGTAAGATTGAGAGCAATTGACATCTACCTCTGGCCCCTACATATATGTAGACATGTACATACACACCCCACATGTATGTGCCCACAAATACAAAAACACATATACACACCATAAAAATAGAAGCTTAAAAAAGAGGACTGGAGAAACGGCTTAGTGGTTAAGTGCTTGCCTGTGAAGCCTAAGGACCTGATTCAAGGCTCGATTCCCCAGTATCCATGTAAGCCAGATGCACAAGGTGGCACATGTATCTGGACTTGTTTACAGTGACTGGAGGCCCTGGTGTGCTCATGCTCGCTCTCTATCTATCTATCTATCTATCTATCATCTATCTATCTTTATCTGTCACTCTCAAATAAATGAATAAAAATAAAACAAAATTAAGGATTTTTTCATGCCTGCTCCCAGAAGAAAGCTGCTAGCATTTGCTACTCTTAATATCCTGTGAGGGGTGTGTCGATGCCAGTGGAGTTTTCATTGGTCTCTGTCTTAAATTATTGTGGAGATGACTGATGGATGACATGCTGTAAAGCTAGCAGATTTGCTCTCTCAAAAATAAAAGAGCTGGGGGTGGTGCACGCCTTTAATCCCAGCACTCGGGAGACAGAGGTAGGAGGATCACCATGAGTTCGAGGCTACCCTGAGACTACATAGTGAATCCCAGGTCAGCCTAGGCTAGAGTGAGACCCTACCTCAAAAAACCATAAAAAGAAAAGAAAAGAAAAGAAAAAAAGAAAAGAAAAGAATTAAACACAAAAAGAATGAGGATCAGAGTTTGGATCCCCAGCACCCACATAAATGCTGGGTGGGTGAAGTGGCCAGCCTGTAATGCCACTGTGTGTTGGGGGGGGGATACAAATGGGATTCACAGGCAAGATGGCTAGGTAGACTAGACTACCTGAATCAGTGAACCCCACATTCAAGTACAGAGACCTTGCCATGATAACTAAGGTGAGTGACTGAAGAAGATACCCAATGTCAACTTCTGGTCTCCATACACATGTACACACACATTTATTAATCTTCAACTATGTGCCAAGTACTGGGAGGCCGGGTCTCTTCACCTGTTATCACATTGAGTTCTTATAAGAGCCCCATGGGGTGAAGTTGCTGGCACTTAGCCCTCTCAGCCCTTAGCTACCAGAGCAATGTGTGTTCTAACCTGAACTGATGTGCATACTGCTAAATGTTTCCATAGACAACCTGTGGATATACAAACAGGATCTCCTGGTCATTTCTTCAATGTTATCCTGTTGCTATAGAGATCATTCTGGCCACCCTTGCTTGTGTGTTACTTCTTACTCACAGGCAAGATACCTGCCCCCCCCCCCCACCATTCATCTCCTGTTTGCTAAGCTATTTGGTTCCAGGACACAGGTATAGCAGTGGCACTTGGGAGTCTTTGGTCAGCTCACCATCCATTCATCTCCTCCTCCTGTGTCTCTTTACAGATTCGCTCTCCCATCCCTCACCCCAGTGCTAGAAACTGTGTTTACTCCTATGTGGTATGGTTTATTTCCCCTTATTTTCTCCATTTCCCATGGTGGTTCCTTCTTCACCTAAACTTGCTAGAAAAAGCATCATTCTAAGCAAATGCTGTTTTGTCCCTGTGGTGGTTTGAATGTAAAATGTTCCCCTATAGCCTCAAAGGTTTTGCGATTAGCCTTATACTTAGTCTGCAGCTGGTGGAATCTTTGAGGGGTGGAGCCTTGCTGGAGGAGGAGTGTCACTGGGGGGGGTGTGCCTTGAGGTTTACTAGTCCAGCCTTACTGGGTATTCATAGCACAGTCTTCCTGCTTTCTCCCTGCCACTATAGAGATGTGACCCACTGCTGTCTGCTCCTGCCAAGCTTTCCTGACTATCACAAAACTTCCCCTTGAAACCATAAGCCAGAAGTAAAACCTTTCCTCCTATGAGGTGTTTCTGGTTGGGTGTTTGTTCCAACAATGAGGCAGTATCTGCTACACTTCCTAAAAAGTACTTGCTTGCCTTCCTTAAAATTAGCATCATAAAAGGGCTGGAAAGATAGCTTAGCAGTTAAGATACTTTCCTGCAAAGCCTAAGGTCCCAGGTTTGATTCCCAGGACCCACGTAAGCCAGATGCACAAGATGGCACATGTGTCTAGAGTTCATTTGCAGTGGCTACAGGCCTTGGCACACCCATATTCTCTATCTCTCCTTTTCTCTCTCTGCATTCCCCTCTCTCTACCTCTCTTATAAATAAAATAAAACTAAACAAAATAAAAAAAAATAGCATCATAGGACTGAAGAGATGGCTCAGTGCTTAAGGCAGTTACCTGAAAAATCTGATGACCTGAGTTTGTCCCCAATTTCCACGTAAAGTCACATGCACAAAGTAGCACATGCATCTGGAGTTCATTTGCAGTGGCTAGAGGCCCTGGCATGCCCATTCTCTCTCTGTCTCTCTCTGTTTCTGTTTGCAAAAATAAATTTAAAAATTTTTAAAATAGCATGATAAGCCTGGTCCAGATAGCAGCCTAGCCTTTCTTCTATAGATAATGAGGTGTAATTGTCAGTCACCCCAGGCAAAGGATCCTGGCATAGGCTACCATAATACAGGTAGACAGCAGAAAGAATGAGAGACAATCATGGTGGAAAGGGCATGAAGAATAATTACAGGGCTGAGGAGATGGCTTAGCAGTTATGGCACTTGCCTGAAAAGCCAAAGGACCCAGGTTCTAAATTCCAGGACCAGATGCACAAGGTGGTACATGCCTCTGGAGTTCATTTGCAGTGGCTGAAGGTCCTGGCATGCCCATTCTCTCTCTCTCTCTCTCTCTCTCTCTCCCTTTTACTCTCTCCCTCAAATAAATAAAAACAGTTTTTTTAAAAGAATAATTTCAGGGGCCTGGAGAGAGTTTATATGTGAAGCACTTGCCTGTGAAGCCTAAGGACCCTGGTTTGAGGCTTGACTCCCCAGGATTCATGTAAGCCAGATGCACAATGTGGCACATGCATCTGGAGTTCATTTGCAGTGGCATGCCCATTCTTTCTCTGTCTGCCTCTTTCTCTGTCTGTCTGTCTATTGCTCAGAAAGAAAGAAAGAAAGAAAGAAAGAAAGAAAGAAAGAAAGAAAGAAAGAAACAAACAAACAAACAACAAAAAAAAAGAATAATTTCAGGGCAGAAGAGATGGATTAGTGATTAAGATGCTTGCCTGCAAAGCCTAAGGACCCAGTTTTAATTCCCCAGTACCTATTTAAGCCAGATGCATAAGGGGCATATGTGTCTGGAATTTGTTTGCAGTGGCTACAGACCCTGGCACACCCATTCTTTCCCTCCCTCCCTCTCTCTCTCCCTCTCTTTCAAATAAATAAATAAGAAAAAAAGAATAATTTCAAAAGCAGAACAATAGAAACTCTAGCTGACTCTAAAGATCAAAAGGGAGAAAAATGCTCAAAAGGACTCTCATGTCATATGCTTGAGTTAACAGATCCTCCCAATGAGAACAAAGCTACTTTTCCTCCCAAGTGTTTACATTTTGATGAGACTCCTGGACTAGGATTCTAAATTGGCAGAAAGACTGTACATGCATACCAACTCTAGTAGAAATGCAGTGGCTGCTTGAAGCTCTGTGGAGAAAGGGCTACATATTTCACATGGCAGGAAAGAGCTGTGATGTTGGGAATGCCTACATAGCGGAGGCAAGGAGAGACAAGAACCAGGTGAGTATGACATTTTGGGAGTTTTCATAATTCTATATGTAAGTCACCCACAGTTCAGGAATTTTATGGGGAATTTTAAGTATGAAAAACTACCTCTAAGCTGGATGTGGTGGCATACACATTTAATCCCAGCACTTGGGAGGCAGAGGTAGGAGGATCACTGTGAGTTTGAAGCCAGCATAGGATTACAGAGTGAGTTCCAGATCAGCTTGGGCTAGAGTGAGACCCTACCTTGAAAAAAATAAACAAAAGAAGAAGGAGGAGAAGAAGAAGGAGAAGGAGAAGAAGAACTGCCAGTAGAAGAAATAATTTTGGCAAAGCCTCCATATCCTATCACTTAGGCAATCTCTTTCTTGGCTGGTCTAAGACCAGTCCTGCATTGTGGACAAAAGTAACAAAAAAGCCGGGTGTGGTGGCGCACGCCTTTAATCTCAGCACTTGGGAGGCAGAGGTAGGAGGATCGCTGTGAGTTCGAGGCCACCCTGAGACTACATAGTTAATTCCAGGTCAGCCTGGACCAGAGTGAAACCCTACCTCGAAAAACCAAAAAAAAAAAAAAAAAGTAACAAAAGGCCTGGGCTGCAGCCCAGTAATAATGAATTCCTTAAGATTGATACAGAAGTTTGATCAGAGCACTGTGTGATAAGCAATAGTGAGCTAATCAGTTAATTGTAGACTAGGTGTGAGTCACTAACTATGTCATATTTCTCTGATCAGAGCACATACATTCTGCTAAGCTGTGGGACATTTAGATAAGAAGCAGAAAGAGCCCCTGCCTTCCTTGAAGCTCCTTATGTTCCTCTGGCAGCAGACTGTCACACAGGTGTATTTTCTGTCATACCATGCCTTTGGTCAATGCAGGATCTAAACAGATATGTGTCATATGTGGCCAGGGTTGGGAATTATATTGAGTGATGCAATGAAAAGGAAAAGAGAATACAGCAAGAAAAATGTCTTCTTTGTGTACTGTGTGGGATGTGGAATAATATAAACATGTTTGCTCTGATTAGGCTTTCTTCTGTACAATCAGTTGTCTCTTGCTAAAGTACTTCTGAGCAGCTGAAGCATTAAGACCTCCACGAAATAGTTTGTCTCCGTGTGTCTTCATTTTCTACTTCACTATTGAAAACATGGTCAAGAACAGTCAGAGGAAAGAGGATGTGACTGCACTGAGTCAAAAAGAGGAGGAGGTAATCACCATGAAACTGTAATACAACTCATAATAGAGTTAGGACAGCAGTCACATAGACATTCTAAAAAGCTGATACTTTTGAAGGACAATATTCATTTGGGCATATGCAAAACTCACTTACTTTAATGTCAGACATCACATGCAGCCTGAAAAAAAATTTAAATTACCAACATAATTCAAAAGCTGAGATCCTGTGCCAGTAGCAAATCTCCATCATAGGTAGTATGCAGACCTCAAAGTGGACGTGGAGGAAGAGTTTGTCAGTGGATCAGAATTAAAACATTTTAATCACAGAATGAAAGATGGAGTGGAGAAGGAGAAGCAAAGTACAGACAGTGAGAAGAGGTGTTAGTTTGTTCATTCTAAAGCACAGTGTGCTGAGTTTAATATGTGGGATTAGGAGGAAGCAGAATGCACTCATGAAATAACAGCTCAGGAAAGCACAAGCCTTGATTCTTCACATACTAGAAGATGCTACATGTGAATGCTGAGTGTGTTTGGAGGAAATTTGAACTTCAAAAGAGATGTTTCCAGTTGAATTTATAAATAACACTAAAATAAAGTAATACTACTCATGTGCTCAAGAAGAGTTAGTGGGATGGATGAACAAAATGTAGAAAAAATATACAATGAATTATTGACCAGCTTCAAAATTCTGGGAGATGCCAGAGCATAGATGCCTCAAGGACATGTTCCAAACTGTAGTAACACCAGCCACTGAAGAGCAAATACTGTCTGATTCTATTTGTATGAGGAGCCTAGAAACCGAAAGTAGAATGGCCGTTGTCAGTAGTTTGTGCAGGAATACATGGAGAGTTAGTGTTTAATGGGTACAGCACTAACCACCAATGGGATGCTAAAAGAAATCTGGTCCCACAATTCTGTGAATGTATTTAATGCCACTGATCTGTCTACTTAAAATTATTTTTTAAAATGAAGGAGGAATATACAAACCCTTCATCCCTCCATGAGGATGTTAATGAGGCAGTTACTGGCTGATGGGGTAGTAGAAAACATTTTTTTTTTGCAGTGATGTATCCATTGGTAACTTGCACATGCTCTGGTAAATAATCCTCCATCCATGCTTATATAGAAAACTGTAATTAAACTCAATAGGACACACACACACAGGGAAAAAAGATATCAAATTAGAATAGGGACTACTTGGGAAGGAAGACGATTCACTGGAAGGGGGTGGGATGGGACAACAGGAAGTAATGGGAAGAGATTATGACCAAAATACATCATATACATGCAAAAATTGTAAAAAAAGAAGAAGGAGGAGGAGGAGAAGAAGAAATGATATAAATGCTAATTTCATGTTACTTATATTTTACCTCAAGTTTTACAAAGGCTCCTCTTACTGCCTATCTCACTATTACAAAGTGCTAGGAGCCTATGCTTCTTAAGGCCATAATTAGTTAACAGCAATGTTAATTTGCTTTGCATAGTTACTTTCCAGCTGTATTAAACATATATTTTTAAAAAGTGATATCAAAATATCCACCAAGGTCTTTCCTAAGGTGTCTGTTGAAATCTCAAAGAAAATTCCTCTGAAAGATTTTTTGTAATAGTTGTGGTCCTTGACTTTGGGATTTGCTCTGATAAGAGTGAGGGCAAAGCTAGAGAAGTAAGGGTCTATGTGATACTCTATGAATGTTCCACTCCATTGCTGTGAGGGGTGATCTGGATTAGATTAGTTTCTGGAATGCCTGTGGAGGATTATCTGGATTAGGTTAACCAAGGTGGGAAGACCCACTTTAATAGTGCATTGCATCATTCCATAAACTGGGGTCCTGGACTATGAAAAGGAGAGAGAGTTCAGGCTGTGTAATAGTTACCACCCTCAGCTTCCTCACTGTGGACTGAATTTGACTAGGTGCTATAAGCTCCTGCCCCCACCCAGTCTCCACTATGATGGACTATCATCGGAACTGTAAGGAGAAATACACACTTCTTCCATTAAACTGATTATTTTTGGTCAGATATTTTGTCTCAGCAATAAAAAAGCAACTAAAGTCCTCAGTGACATCCTTCCTGTAATGGGTTTGTTAACTTTGGACTTTGCTAACAATTTCTCCCTGCTTTTTTCCCCTTTTTCTGCTTTCAGAAACAAAAAAATGCATCATACAAAAAATCCAATATATGTAATGCTTATAATTTTTTTTTTTAGGGAAAATGGAGATACCTATTTTAAAATGTGTCACATCACTTGATAAGGACTGTCACAAACAACATATGTGATTTAACAGCAGATGCAAGAAGATAGTCACAGGTGTAACATGCACCACTCTAACAGTCCTCAGCTTTATCAGTTTGCCATCAGATTAGTATGATACTATCAAACATTTCACACAAATACACACTTGTCCTCTATTTTGATCACATAGAGAATTATTTTAAAATCTTTGTCTGCAAGCCAGATACACTTGTCCCAAACTATTGTGTAAACACAAGCTTCATGAGTTTCCCTAAAAACTGTTTACTGATTCCCTGGCATTTCTTATACTTTCTATCCCACATTGAAAACAGGGTATACAGCCTTTGGATTATGTTGGGCTATGCATAATCACACTCTTGTGAATTTTCCCCTTCTACATCTTAATTAATTTGTATACGATTTCTCCCATTTAATTTATCTTTGTCAGCTTATTCTAGCAACCCTTGAGAGGGCAGAAGAATTCCTACTCAACCTTAAGAACAAATAGTAATCCATACAACCAGGAAAACAATCAACAAAATTATGGGCATTTAGTAAATATGTGCTAATAATATTCTTAAGTATAAATGGTCTCAACATGCCAATAAAGGGATGCAGACTGGCTGACTCTATTAAAAACTAAACCCAACTATCTACTGTCTTCAAGAAACACATCTCACCAGTAAAGACAACATAGAACTATAGTCAAAGGATGGAAAAAAATCTGTCCTGTGAATGGAGGTCAAAACAAGCTGGCATAACTATTTTGATATTAGATAAAGTAGACTTCAAATGAATATTACTTAGAAGAGTTAAAGAAAATCACTACTTATTAATAATGGGAACAATTCATTGAAAAGATATAATGATTGTAAATATATGTGTGGTGCATGTTGGGGCTTCCAGTTTCATGAAACAAACACTAATCGGCATCAATGGTCTGATAAATCTTGATACAATAACATTAGGTGACTTTCATACTTCATTCTTAAATTTGAATAGGTCATCCAAAATAAAAACCAACAAAAACCTTTATAATCAAATTACTCCATAGAGCAAATGGATGTAGCAGATATCTTCTATACAATATTTCATCCAACAGAAATAGAATATATATCAGCCCATAGCATCTTCTCTTAAAAAGATCACATTCTAGATCACAAAGTCATAAATATATAAAATAATCAAAATGTGTTCTTGCATTTCATAAGATAATACTGGAAAAAATCTAGAAATCTAGTAACTAAGCAAATACTTGGAGACAGAACAATACAGTTCTGAGTATTGAAGAAATCAGAAAAGAAACAAAAAAATTAGAATCAAATAAAAATGAAAGTACAGCTTACCAGAACTTTTGGGATACAGCTAAGTCTGTTCTAGGATGAAAGTTTATAATTTTAATTGTTTACATTTAAAAATCGAAGGGATCTGAAATTTAATGATACATCTCAGAGTCCTAGAAAGACAAGTTTAATCTAAACCCAAGGAAGTGAACATCAAGAACTAGGAAACTCAGGGATCATTCGTGAAATGGAACTAAAAGAACAAGACATGGACTCAATCAAAGAAAAGTTTGTTCTTTGAAAAAGAAAAGAAGAATGACAAACCCATAGCTAAACTAACCAAAGAAAAGGTAGATAAAAATTAAGAAATTAGAGATGAAAATGAGAGGCTTATTATAAATTCAAGGAAAAATAGAAACTCTTTTGGGAGTTTTTTGAAAACTTATATTCAAAAAAATTGAAAAATCCATGTAAAAGGGTTAGTTTTTTTGACAAATATGATCTACCAAAACTAAATTAAAAAACTAAAATTAAGAAGCTTTAAACAAATCCATTATATATAATGAAAATAATTAAGTAATAAAAAGTCTACTCACAGAGAAAATTCCAGGGATGGACGGATACACTGGATAATTATACCAAATTTGAGAGGAAGAGCTAACACCAATGTTCCTCAAATTGTTCTACAAAATATAAAGGATTATCAGATTTTAGGAAGCCAGTATTACCCTGAGACCAAGACTGGGTATTTCAATCAGCTCCTCATTGCTGGCAGAAAGCATCTGACCAAAAGCAGTTTCTGGGAGGAAAGCATTTATTTTGACTTACAGACTAAAGGGGAGACTCCATGATGGCAGGGGAAAATGTGGCATGAGCAGAGACTGGACATCACCTCCTGGTCAACATTAGGTGAACAACAGCAGCAGAAGGGTGTACCAAGACTGGCAAGGATAAGCTGGCTATAACACCCATAAGCCTGATGCAACAACATACCTCTAGCAAAGTTCTGATTCCCAAATGCCATCAGCTGGGGATCAAGCAATCAGAACACAGCAATTTATGGGAGGCATCTGAATCAAACCACCACACTGAATAAGGACACAAGAGACAAAAATCTAAGGCCAATATTCTCAATTAAATTCTTGCAAATCATATTCAAGAGCATAGTTAGATCACACACCATAGACAAGTTTGTTAGCTAAACATATGCAAATTAATAAATGTAATATAGCACATAAATAGAATTTAGTACAGAAATTCCAGTCATCTCAATAGACAAAGAAAAGGCTTTTGACAAAGTTCAACATACCTTTATGATGAAGGCCCTAAAGAAACTAAGAAAAGAAGGAGCATATCTCAACACAATAAAGGCTATATACAACAAACCTATAATCAACATCATACTACATGTGAAAAACCAGAAAGAATTTCCTCCAAAAACAAGAAGGAGGCAAGGAAGTGCATTCTTGTCACACTTATTCAAAGTATTAGCTAGAGCAATAAGACAAGAGAAAAAATTAAAGGGATACAAATAAGAACAGAAGATTTCAAAATATACCTAATTATCAGATGGCATGATCCTAAACTTAAAATGTTCAGGATATTTCCAGAAAACTCTTACATCTGATTAAACATTTTTAGCAAAATAGGACACAAAAATTGACATTTGAAAATCAGTAGCCTTTCTCTATACCAATAATGAACTTGATGAGAAAGAAATCAGGTTAAAAATTTACATTTGACAAGAGATGTCTTCAACAATAGGGTCTTACCATCTGTTTCTCAAGGGAAACCAAGGGCCTTGGCAATAGCCTTTAATGTTTTGGAGGCTACTGGGACCTCCTTGGCCAACAACTCACTGGAAGGTATCCCATCCAGGCACTGAAAATTTTCTAATAACAGTCTATACCTTCTGGATGTGCCATTATTCAAAAAAGTAGGTTTACATAAGTCTTATTCAGACTGTCTTGAATTTTGATTGAACCTCCCTCCCCCTGCCCTTCTTTTACGCATTCTCTTCCCATTGCCTCGCTTAGGCCTTTCCCCTTCCTATAATCTGTTCTTCTACTTACATATGTACAATACCATCCACTTAAAAATCTTTCCATCTCCTCCCTCTCTTATAGCCTTTTATCAGCTTACTGGCTTCTGTCACCGACTTTTGGTTCCAGTTCACACACAAGTCTATACATTTGTAGCTAGGATCCACATATGAGAGAGAACATGTGACACTTGGCTTTCTGAGCCTCAGTTACCTTACTTAGTATAATCCTTTCCAGATCCATCCATTTCCCTGCAAATTTCATAATTTCAAGGTCACTGAGCAAAAAACCTTCACCCTGTAGACCAGCCAACTGAAAGGTGGAAAAAGCTGCACTGCATGCATGGGAGACAGAAGTCATCAGCAGTGAAAACAGTGGACACTGGAAAACTCAAGTTTGGCCATACAGGCCCAATGACTGAACGGGTGCAATAGTGGCATGTCTGCTTTTGGGGAAACCAACTGCTCCATAATTGGACTGAAGGCCCTCTCTATGGAAGGAAATACATGCGTGGTACTGAAAAAACTAAGCAAAACTCTGTGGTGAGGAGGTCATGAGCCTTAGGAGTATAAAGCATGCTCTTGTCTGGCTAAATGTATATATTATTCCCACCAAGCTGCCCTGAAAGCATTACACTTAATGTTCATATTCACATATTAATGCTACTCTCATTTCTGGTTAGAGAAGCTTCTCTTTTCAGATGGCAATGACCACTGGGATGACCCAAAAGGCAACATAGTGCTGAGAAGAAGGGATGGAGGAGTGTCCAGCACTGAAACATCTCTGTCACATCCTCCAAGGCTCAGGGTCCATTGAGGAAGAAGGAGTGGAAAGAATTTAAGAGCCAAAGGAAGGGTATGACTCCTTACAATGCAACTGTCCAGACAGAAATTGGCCTTGATATCCATGACCTTGCAGTGCCTAGCAATACCTTTGCAAGACCCTCATAATAGAAGAAAAAGATGATGACATCAAATTAAAAGAGAGACTAATGGAGAGAGGGAGGGGATATGACGGAGAATAGAGTTCTGAAGGGGAATGGGGGGAGGGGAGGGAAATATCATGTTTTTTTGTATGTAAGTATAGAAGTTGTCAATAAAAAAATAATAATAGAGCTGGGCGTGGTGGCGCACACCTTTAATCCCAGCACTCGGGAGGCAGAAGTAGGAGGATCGCCGAGAGTTCGAGGCCACCCTGAGATTACATAGTTAATTCCAGGTCAGCCTGGGCCAGAGTGAGACCCTACCTCGAAAAACCAAAAAAAAAAAATAATAATAAAATAAAAAAAAATAATAATAATAATAATTACATTTGATAGCTTCAAAACAAAAAAAAATCCCCTGGAATAAGCCTAACCAAGGAGGTGAAAGGCTTATACATTGAAAATTCTTGTTTTATTTATGTGTTGAGAGAGAGAGAGAGAATAGGCATTACAGCACCTCTAGCCATTGCAAACAAACTTCAAACACATGTGCCACTTGGTCCATCTGACTTATGTGGATACTGGAGAATTGAACCTGGGTCCTTAGGCTTAACAGGCAAGTGCCTTAACTGCTAAGCCCTGAAATCTCTCCAGCCCTGAAAACTTTCTTATTAAGTTGAAACTTTGTATGTATACATAAAGGGTAGGTACCATCATTCACCTCCTCCCTGTCCCCACTCAACTGAGGGCTCCTTTAGTTTGATTACTGGCATTCATCATGGAACTGTGGGTTATGAGTTGTGAGAGCAACAGTCAGTCATTGGGGAGTCAATTCCTCTGGATAGTCCTTCCCACCCTGTGGCTCTTACATTCTTCACACCCACTCCTCTGCAAAATTCCCTGAGCCTTGGTGGGTGTGCTTTAAGTCTACTTTGGTATTGAGCTCTCAGAAGCTTCTGGATTTCAGCTTTGATGTGCTTTGAATATCCCCAATGTCTGTCTCCATCATCCTAGTTCAGGTTGTCAGACTTACCATGGAAGCAGCATTCTTGCTCATCTTGCTAGTTCCTTTGTGTTTTAACCTGGGCCCTAGCTGTTGAGTTGGGGGTGGTTCACCATCTAACATGGAGTCAACTATGCCTGTCCTGTTGAAAATTTTAAGACAATGAAGAAAGAAATTGAAGAAGATGCTATAAGATTGAAAGACTTCTCATGTTTATTTATATATTGGCAGAATCAGTATTGTAAAAATGAATATGTTGCCACAAATGACCTACAAATTCAATGCAATCTTCATCAGAAATCCAACTACCAAAACTAGGAAGATGGCCCAGTCAGTAAAGAATTTTCCATGCATACATGAGGACCTGAGTTTGGATCCTGAGCACCCATGTAAAACTCAAGTGTGGCAATGCACATTACCACTGGGGAATTGGATATAGGGACCCTGGGCTTGCTACCTAGCTAGTCTAGCCCATTTGGTGAGCTGTACTTTCAACAAAATAATCTGTCTCAAAAAATTAAGATGGAGAATGATTGAGAAAGATACCTCATATTGGCCTCAGACCTCCACATGCATATATCCACATGTTCACATGTACATATATGTGCCCCCCCACACATGTATAAAACACACACACACACATACACATGTAATTACTGTAGAAGAGAGGGGCTCACAAAGTTTTCCCAGGAGTGATTTATGGGATGGTGACATAAAAACATGATCTTAGACAAAGTTTTACTGAGCAACCTCAGAGGGTGAACTCTGACTGGAGATGCACACAGCTGAAAGGGGAGCTCATCTTTTATTAGGGAAAGTATATCTGTTAATTCAAGGTCATAGGTAACAAGTTCAAGTAGTAGGTAACTAAGGAACTTAAAAAGAACACACCTGGGGATTGTTTATAAAGGCTAATCATCAAAGCAATTTATATAGAGAGTATAGGCTTATCCTATTTAAAGCAGAGTCAGGGAGGAATTAGGAAAGAATCATACCAGGCTGCATGCAGATGAGAAAGAGAGAGAGAGACAGAGACACATACACAGAGAGAGAGAGGGAGAGAAAGGGAATGTGTGTGGATGATGTGTTAGCTTTTAAAAAGAACAGAACAGCAGAGGATATGTAAAGATAGCATATATAATTAATGAATTGTATCTGCTGTCAGAGATTAGCACTGTTCCAGTAAGGCAGCTATGGAGTGGGTTAAAAAGTCAACTTTGAATCCCAACAAAAATATTCCAATTAAATTCTTTACCAAAACAGAAAAAAAAGTCTAAAATTCATGTGGAAACATAACAGAATCAATCTTAATCAGAAAAATCATTGCTAGAACTATCATAATACCCAATCTTAAACTATACTACACAGCCATAGAAACGAAAACAGCATGGCACTGGCACTAAAATAGGCATGTAGACCCATACCATCATTCCTAAAGGATCTGGGCTATTTATCACACTGCCTTGATTGGATTGTTGCAATTGTTTATTGATTTTTTGATAACAAAGCATGGTAACACCAAGAGATGCCCTAAAGGATCTCCTGCACTCCATACATACTCTTCCTTACCTCCATTGTAGAGGAGCAGTCCAATTTCCCCATGGTAGATCAATCACCCCTATGACCACTGTAACTCCTTTTTCACCCTGTTCACTCAAGGGCATCAGGATCCCAAAATGGCCAGGGGGGGAGTCTTAGCTTCCAGTTCAATGGCAAGTACTTGGTGTCTCCTGGCAAAAGTGCTCTGCCCATCTGGCACCAAGACCTCTAGGCCAGCACAGCATAAGGTTGCAGGAACAGGAAGCAAAAAATTAGCTAATGGGTCTCTTGGGATCATGGTTAGTGGAACCATTCTCATTTCCATCCCTTGATTCCTGGACCCGTGAATCCAGGCTACTGAAGAAACAGTACCTTATATAGGATGCTTATTTAGAGCATATACAGCCTGCTGGAGGACACTCTCCTAACCCTCTGAGCTATTGTCACCTAGTTGGTGCTGTGGGTGTTTCTTTAAAAGGCCATTCCACCATTCTATCAGGCCAGCTGCTTCAGGGTGGTGGGGCACATAGTAAGACAGTGAATTCCATGATCATGAGTCCACTGTTGTACTTCCTTGACTGTGAAGTGAGTTCCTTGGTCAGAAGCAATGTTGTGTGGAATACATGATGGTGGATAAAGCATTCTGTAAGCTCACAGATGATAGTTTTGGAAGAAGCACTATGTGTAGGCATAGCAAATCCAAACCCAGAATAAGTGTCTATTCCAGTAAGGACAAAATGCTGGCCATTCCATGATGAAAGAGGTTGAATGTAGTCAACTTGCCACCAAGTCTGGTTGCTCACTCTGAGGAATGCTACCATATTGGGGGTTCAGAGTTGGTCTCTGCTGCTGGCAGATTTGGCACTCAGCAGAAGCCATAACCAGGTCAGCCTTAGTTAGTGGAAGTCCATGTTGTCGGGCCCTTGAATAACCTCCATCCCTGCCACCATGGCCACTTTGCTCATGGGCCCATTGGGCAATGAGAAGGGTGGCTGAGGAAAGAGGTTGACCACTATCCACAGAATGGGTCAGCTTATCTACTTGATTATTAAAGTCATCCTCTGATGAGGTCACCTTCTGATGATCATTGAAATGGGACACAAGTATTTTATATCCTTTGCCCATTCAGAGAGCTCAATCCACATACCCTGTGGTGGTTTGATTCAGGTGTCCCACATAAACTGAAGTGTTCTGAATGCTAGTCTCCCCAGATGATGGCAATTGGAAATTAAAGCCTCCTGGAGGTGGTGTATTGTTGAGGGCGGGCTTATGGGTATTATAGCCAGCTTCCCCTTGCCAGTGTTTGGCACATTGTTCTGTTGCTGTTGTCCACCTTTAGTTGACCAGAGAGTGATGTCCACCCTCTGCTCATGCCATCGTTTTTCCTGCCATCATGGAGCTTCCCCCTCGAGCCTGTAAGCCAAAATAAACCTCTTTTTTTCCCCACAAGCTGCTTTTAGTCGGGTGATTTCTGCCAGCAATGTCCTTGTCACCAATTTTCCAATTGTGTTCCTTCCAGGTTCCAGACCATCCAGCCAAACCATTGGTGACACAACCCATGAATCAGTGTATAACCGCACATCTGACCATTTTTCTTTCCAAACAAAATGCATAATCATGTGCACTGCACTTATTTCTGTTCATTGTGAATATTTCCTTCACCAAAGTCCTTCAGAGTTGTCCCAGAAAGGGGCTGTAATGCTGCAGCTGTCCACTTCTGGGATGTGCCCTCATAATGGGCTGAACCATCTGTAAACTCTGGCCTTGTCCTCTGCTCCTCAGTCAGTTGATCAGAAGGCACACCCCATGATGCCATAGGTGCTTGCTTGGGGACAGAAGGCATTGTAACAGGAGTAGAAACCA
Organism: Orientallactaga bullata; assembly: GCA_004027895.1. Lineage (NCBI taxonomy): Eukaryota > Metazoa > Chordata > Mammalia > Rodentia > Dipodidae > Orientallactaga > Orientallactaga bullata. Next base: position 48,685 of record PVKW010006311.1, read on the forward strand.
CAGGCATTTGGGCAAATTCCTCATGTAACTTACTTGTGCCTTCAGGGCCTGGTCACACCTGATCACTATCTACCACTTCCACTTGATGATGGACTACTGCTGTGCATGTCCAACTTTATGGTCTGGTGAGTTAGATAACACCCAGCTCATAATGGGCAGCTCAGGTCGCATAGTAACTTGACGGCCCATTGTCAAGCATTCAGTTTCCACTAAGGCCCCAAAGCAGGCCAAGAGTTGACTCTCAAAGGGAGAATAATTGTCTGCACATGACGGCAGGGACTTGCCCCAGAATCCCAAGGGCCTCTGCTGTGATTCACCTATGGGGCCTGCCAAAGGCTCCGAATGGCATCCCTATCTGCAACCAACACCTCAAGTATCATTGGATCTGCTGTATCATATGGCCCAATTGGCAGAGCAGCCTGCATAGCAGCCTGGATCTGTTGAAGAACCTTCTTTTGTTCTGGGCCCCACTGAAAATTAGTAGCTTTCACAGTCACTTGGTATATGAGATGGAGTAATACTCCAAGTGAGGAATGTGCTGTCTCCAAAATCCAAGTAGGCCCACTATACCCTTGTGCTTCTTTCTTAATGGTATGAGGGACCAGGTGCAACAACATATCCTTCACCTTAGAAGGAATATCCCTGCATGCCCCACACTACTGAACTCCTAGAAATTTCACTGATGTGGAAGGTCCTTGAATTTTGGATGGATTTATTTCCCATCCCTTGATGCACATATGCTGTACCAACAACTCCAGAGTGGTTTCCACCTCCTGCTCTTTTGATCCAATCAGCATAATGTCATCAATATAATGGACCAACGTGACACCTTGTGGAAGGGACAGGAGATCAAGATCCCTACGAACTAAGCTATGGCACAGGGCTGGAGAGTTAATATAACATTGAGGTAAAACTGTAAAGGTGTACTGCTGACCTTGCCAATTGAAGGCAAATTGCTTCTGGTGGTCCTTATGGACTGGTATGGAGAAAAAAGCATTCACAAGATCAATAGCTGCATACCAGGTATTGCTCAAGTAAAGAAACCACATCTGGTACAGCAGCTGCAATTGGAGTCACCACTTGATTAAGTTTCTTATAATCCACTCTCATTCCCCAGGACCTATCTGTCTTCAGAAAAGGCCAAATAGGAGAGTTAAAGGGAGACGTGGTGGGAACCACCACCCCTACATCCTTCAAGTCCTTTATAATGGCATTCATTTCTGCAGTCCCTCCAGGGATGCAATACTGTTTTTTGGTTCACTAATTTCCCTGGTGGAGGGAACTCCAAAGGCTTCCATTTGGCACTTCCAACCATAATAGCCCTCACTCCACCAATGTGAGGGTTCTGCCAACTCCTAAGTATATCTATCCCAATTATGCATTCTGAGACTGGGGAAATAACCACAGGATGAGTTCAGGAATTCACTGGACCCACTGTCATCTAACATTTGCCAAAACTCCATTCATCACCTGACCTCAGTAAGCACCTACTTTAACTGGAGGGTCAGGATGCCATTTGGAGTCTCCTGGGATCAATGTCAATTCAGAGCCAGTGTCCAATAAGTCCTGAAAAGTCTGATTATTTCTTTTTCCCCAGAATACATTTACCCTAGCAAAAGGCTGCAGGTCCTTCTGAGGAAGGATGGGACTAAGCTTAATATTGAAACTTTGGGGATTGTGGGAGGGTCCTTCCTCAAAGGGACCCAGCCACCCCTTCAGACAGGGGGCTCAGGATTGGTAAACTGGCTCATCTGGAAACTGGTTAAGGAGCCTTGATTCTCTGTTGCTATAATTCAAAGAGGCCATTTGTTCCTTTGCTCTGGAACTTTTCTGCTTATACAGATCAAGCAGGAATTTAGTAGGCTTTTTATCTATTTCTCTTCTGGGAACACCTTGATTAATCAGCCAGTACCAAAGGTCTACACGAGCCATACCATTATGAGCATTGTTTTGCCTATGCTGTCCATTATGGTAAACATGCTCACCTTGCCTCTGGCAATTCAGTGCTGCCTCTTGGCCCTTGTTACCCTGAGATCCAGTTAGACCCATTGCATCTAAGTCAACTAATGCAGCAACTGCGGCTCCCTGCCACACTTCCCACCACCTACTCCTCCAATCCTCTCCTACTTCAACATTTCATCTCTCCCCCAACCTGTTTGGAAACCCCTCCTCTTTTCCCACCCCATTTTTCTCTTTCATGGTCTCATTCTATTTTTTTTTTTTTTTTGGAGAGAGAGACAGAGAAAGAGGGAGAGGAAGACAGATAGAGATGGGCGCGCCAGCAGCCCCTCAGCTGCTGTGAATGAAATCCATATGCATGTGCCTCCTTGTGGTCAAGTGCAGCAGCATTGCTCCCTTGTGTCACTTTGCATCTGGCTAAACATGGGACCTGGAGATTGGAACCGGTGTTCTTAGGCTTAGGAGGCAGGCGCATTAACTGCCAAGCCATTCTCCAGCCGTCATTCTATTTTTATACCTATATTTTCTGGTGTTAAGTTCCATTTTCATTCTTTTCCACTTGATCTGGTTAGTAACCTCACATGAGAGAGTACATATGGTGTTTGTCTTTCTTCAAATTTCATTATTTTATTTTTCTTACCACTGTGTAGAATTCCATTGTGTCTATGCATTATTCATTCACCAGTTGATGGGCATCTGGGCTGATTCCAATTCCAGTCTATTGTGAATAGAGCAGCAACAAACAAAGTTGAGCAAGTATCTCTGTAGTAAAGAGTGGAGTCCTTAGTGTATATGCTCAGGAGTAGTATAGCTGGGTCAAATGCTAGGTCTATTTTCATCTCTTTCAGGAGTCTCCATACTGATTTCCACAGTGGTTATACCAGCTTGCACTCCCACAAGCAATGAGTAAGAGTTCCTCTCTTCCCACAGCCTTGCCAGCACTTGCTGTTGTTTAACTTTTTGATGTATGCCATGCTGACTGAAGTGAGATGAAATCTCAGAGTGATTTTTATTTGCATTTCTCTGATGACTAAAGACATTGACCATCTCCTTAAGGGTGTAAGAGCCATTTGTATTTCTTCCTTTGAGAATTCTCTGTTCATTTTTTGATTGGGTTGTTGAGTTTTTTATTATTTACTTTTGTAAATATATTAGACATTTGTCAGAGGTATAGCTGGTAAATATTTTCTCCCACCTACAGGATGTCTGTTGGCTCTATTGATGGTTTACTTGTCTGTACAGTAGCTTTTTAGTTTCATGAGGTCCCAGAGGTTGAGTGTTAATCTAATTTCCTGGTTACTGGGGTCTTATTGAGGAAGTCTTTCCCTATGCCTACATCATGGACTATTCTCTCTGTTTTTTCTTCCAAATTTTTTAGTGTTTCAGGTCATATATTGAGGTCCTCTAGTCATTTGGAGTTGTCTTCTGTGTAGGGTGAGAGAAGTGGGCCTAATTTCATTCTTCTACATGTGGTTATCCAATTTCTCCAGCACCATTTGTTGAATATGCTGTCTTTTCTCCAGTGTGTATTTTTTTAGCCTCTTTGTCAAAGATTAAGTAATTGTAGTTTTGATATATATTTATTTGCAAAGCAAGAGGGGGGAAAGAGGTTGAGAAAATGGGTACACCAGGTTCTCTAACCACTGCAAACAAACTCCAGATGAATGTGACGCCTTGGGCATCTGATTCTTAGCAGGTGGCAATAAAGTGCTTCTTGCTTTGCACAGATGTTTTGCTTCATCAGACCACATGTTCTCCAGCTTTTGAAAAGACAGAAGCACTGGACACCTGCTTCCTTTCTGTGACTGCCCTTTTGTGCCTATCTGTAATGGTGAATCATTGCTCACAGACAAAGGGGATGGTCAGGTTTATAAATAAATACACAAGCTAGATGCTTGTTCAATGTGCCTCCTGCATCTGGCCTCCCCGCAGATGTCTTCAGGAAGAACTATGCTAAAAGCCAGGATCAAGGAAATAGTCTTCACCTCTCAGTTTTGGCTTTCTTTTTGTCTCTGGGCAGCAGCTTTCCTCTGAAAGGCCTGGTCTAGATGGGATGGGAAGGCTCTTGGAGGCCACTATTGGACTGGGTGTTCCTTCCTGTCCTACCATACATGGACCAGGCAAATGGTCTTTGTGTTCATGAATCTTCCTCTAGCCTCTTCTCATCATGTCCTTCTCAACTTCCATGGTAAGGAGTTAACAGTCATCTACTGAATTCATAGGACATTGGTTTCAGAACTCCATTGACAACTAAAATCCAGTGTGTTCAAGTCCCTTATGTGAAATGGCATAGTCTTAGCACAGAACTGACATTCTCTTTATGCTGTAACTCTACAGGACATACAGTACCCAATGCAATACCAATTCTATAAAAATGCTTGCTATACTATATTATTCAGGAAATCATGATAAGAAAAAGAAGGCCTGCTCATGTTCAGCACAGATACAGCTTTTTTTTTCATATTTTTATCTTCTTTTCTCTCTTCTGTTTTCCTCTTCTCTTCTCCCTCATCCTTCTCCTCCTGTACTCTTCTCTCCTTCCTTCTTACTCTCTCCCACCTCCTCCTTTGTGTGTGTGTGTGTGTGTTGAGACAGGGTCTCACTATGTTCCCTTGACTGCCTTTGAACTGGAAGATCCTCATATTACTTCCTTCTGGGTGTTGTACTTACAAGTATGTATCACCATGCCCAGGTTTTTCAGGTAGTTATATCCATAATTGGTTGAATCCATGGATATGGAACTTTGGTATTGAGGCTGACTGTATAATGTTCAGGAAATTACTGAACAGGTGACAATATTGAGGTGACCAGCCAAGGGATACAGCCATACCTCTACTTCCAATTGGTTTTCATAAGTCTATTCCTGTGGGAGCATGGAGTAGGGCTGGACAGGACACTGGTTATAAAGCAGTCTGTTTCACTCAAGACAAGAGGTACCAAATGATCAAAGAACTGAGTAGGGCTAGAGCCTACAGCACAGATGAGGCCTCCACAAGCCAGACAAAGACTTCAGGCATTAGGCTCAGCCAGATACTACTGGATACAATACTAAGGGTATTTTACTAGTCAGGGTTCTCTAGAGGAACAGGACCAGTAGAATGAATATATATATTCCAAAAGAAGATTCATTAGATTGACTTGTATGATACCTGCCCCTGGCAGATCTTGCCCATCCTGGGGGAGGTCTGTGTGCCCTTGGCTGTGTTAGTGAGGGCAGAGGGAAGTGAGGGGTCACACAGGGTTTTCTTAGAGCTCTTCCTCTTTGCATCATAAAAAGCATGAACTATGATTTTTTTCTCATGTGTGACATTGTCTTTGAAATCAAGGTATTTGATGAGCAGGTAGTAAGTTCTCATCTTAACTGTGATTGCCAGCAGTTGTCATGGCTGCTGAGTAAGTACTTATTGACCACTGGAATCCAGGGACATGCATCATCCAGAAAAATCACCTTCTCACCTTGTTATTTTATGGAGTTTGCATTGCTGGCTGAAGAGCATGGTTTCCCTGGTGTGTGTTCAGTAATTAACTACCCATCACAAAGAAAAAGGCAGCGTGTGGTGGTTTGATTCTGGTGTCCTCCATAAACTTAGGTGTTCTCAATGCTAGGATCCTAGCTGATGGAGATTGGGAATTAACACCTCCTGGCGGCAGTGTATTGTTGGGGGCGGGCTTATGGGTATTATAGCCAGTTTCCCCTTGCCAGTTTTTGGCACACTCTCCTGTTGCTATTGTCCACCTAGTGTTGGTGAGGAGGTGATGTCCACCCTCTGCTCATGCTGTTGTTTTCCTCTGCCATCATGGAGCTTCCGCTGAGTCTGTAAGCCAAAATAAACCTTTTTTTCCCCCCACAAGCTGATCTTGGTTGGGTGATTTCTGCCAGCAATGTGAACCTGACTGTAACACAGCATGACTTCCAAAATCTGCTTTTGCAAACTGTTGCCATCAAATGTGGATGCTAATTTCTTGCCTTTTAAATAGTCCCTTTGATCTTCTATAAATTTGTTCACTCTTAAAAGCCCAATTAATTTTAATCATTTTAATTAGATCATGGATACAGAGCGATACCAGGTAATTTTAGAAGTGAAAATTTAAGACCTACCCCCTCCCAAATCTGTTAATAGCCCATCTTTGATATTCTCTTCATGATTTTCTAGGAACAGAGGTAAAATTTATTTATCATGCAAAGTTGGCTCTGTAGCTGTTTGGAAAAGATGGCCCACTGCCTACTTACTTTAATTACAAATCAGTATTATATTTCCCTTCACATGGGAAGACAACCTTGTAAAATATGTTTGGTCAAGCAGGTTTGAATAATATCTTGCTCTCATTTCTCCTTTAAAGTACTAATTACATTGAGAGTGGGCTGATGAAAATGTGCTCTGAGCTTTGGCTCACTTAGAAATAATTTTGTTTTGAAAATTAAATACCTTAAAAGCTCTTTATTTATTTATTTATTTATTTATTTATTTATTTATTTATTTATTTATTTGAGAGAGAGAGAGAGACAGAGAGAGAGAGACAGAGAGAGAGGGAGAGGAAGACAGAGATGGGCATGCCAGCCGTCTCTCAGCTGCTGTGAACAAAATCCAGATCTGTGCGCCCCCTTGTGGTCAAGTGAGGCATTGCACCCTTGTGTCACTGCATCTGGCTGAACGTGGGACCTGGAGATTGGAACTGGGTTCTTAGGCTTAGGAGGCATCACCTTAACTGCTAAGCCATTTCTCCAGCCCATTCTTTTTTTTAAGGGAAGCTGTTGGAAGTATACTCTCTGCTATGTCGCAGGATTGGTTAATTAGGAAGGACTCCTTGTTTTTCTTTAACGATTGTCTCATTATTTTGAATCAATATATAGTACTTTGATGGACAGTAGAAATCATCAGAGTTGACCACCAGCATTGCCTTCCAGTGGTATCCTTCACAAGATGTCATGGACACAGTGGGTGATCCCACAGAGAAAACCTCTCCAAGACAGTCTTACCTTATTGGACAGGTTCAAAACATTAAAGTTAACAAGGGGAACTTAGTAAGTGGGAACAAGGCATTTGAGAATATTTGTGGGAGAGGGGTGTCGACCTGAGACATCCTGGATAAGGGATGATCTGGAAGTAAAATAGAAATAAAGATCCTTATGAGGACAGGAGAGAATGGGCTCTCATTTCTTTAATAGAGAACGCACCTATCCCTCATCCCCTTATCCTATCACAAGAGAGAAACTCCACCAGATGAATGGTAGACCATGACATGTCCAAGGACAAATTGACCACTGATATGTATTTTACATGGGAAAGGTCCTTTAGTCCCAAGGAAGAGATTTCTTTAATGTATGATTAGCAAAAACAACTTGTTATCTCTCTAATAGCCTCATAACAGGTCTGTTCTCTGCTGAAAGCGCAAATGTCCCACTATCAGTGCTGTCCCCTTTCCTCATGCCTTTCTTCTTCCACTTAAGCTTTTGCCCGAGAGTTTGTGCTTGCCACCTCAGTTTTTATATCTATAATCACTGGGATGAAAGTGTGCTGTATCTCAGGATTAGTCAGGAAGGAGTCCTTGGTTTTCCCTAATGATGGTCTCATTTTCTTATATATTTCTGATAGAGATAAGAGAGAAAAAGAGGCACAGAGAGAGAATGGGCATGCTAGGGCCTTTAGCCACTGTGAATGAACTCCAGACACATGTGCCCCCTTGTGCATGTGTGCAACATTGAGTGTTTAGTCACTATGCATCTGGCTATGTGGGACCTGGAGATTTGAACATGAGTTCTTAGGCTTTGCACACAAGCACCTTACCCACTAAACCATCTCTTCAGCCTGATGGTTTCCTTTTTAATAAATATATAGCACTTTGATGGGCAGTAGAAATCATCAGAGTTTTCCAAAAGAATCAATTGCAAAAGTCTTTTCTCAGGAGTTGAGTTTTAAAGGACACAATCTGAAAGAATATGGGAAAGAAGGTGAGGCAATGTTGAAATGTGACACAAGTTCAGGGTTGGAGATGTGCCAGTTTTAATTTCTCTAGGATCCTTCTAGATAACAAAAACATTATTGTGCATTCCAAAGTGTGAAGACAAAGGCAAATAGATGTAGATATTTAATCAGAAACTATTTAAGAAAGCACTTCTAGGATTGGGGAGATTGCTCAGTGATTAAAGATGTTTGCTTACAAAGACCATCCTGCGTTCATTTTCCCAGTGCCCACATAAAGCCAGGTGCACAAAGTAGTGCCTATATCTAGAGTTCATGTGCAGTAGCAAGAGGCCCCAGTGTACCCATTTGTGCTCTCTCTCTAAATTCAAATAAATGAATAAAATATTTTGAAAAGAAAGAGTTTTAGTCTGAAAATCATCCCTACCCAGTAGTTTAGTCTACATATTTGGGTTGGCTTACCTCTGCTTGTTTATGGACAGTTTTCTTTTTTTCAAGGCAGGGTCTCACTCTAGCTCAGGCTGATCTGGAATTCACTATGTAGTCTCAGGGTGGCCTCAAAGTCATGGTAATCTACCTACCCCTGTCTCCTGAGTGTTGGAATTAAAGGCGTGCACCTATCCCTTATGGACAGTTTTATGGCTATTAATACTTTGTTTTTACCCATTTGCTTTTTTAAAAAAATATTTTTTATTTTTATTCATTTGAGAGAGAAAGAGATAGATACACACACACACACACCCAGAGATAGAGATGATAGAGATAGAGATAGAGATAGAGATAGAGAGAATAGGTGTGCTAGGGCCTCCAGTCACAGCAAACACACTCCAGATGCATGCACCACCTTGTGTATATGGCTTATGTGGGTACTGGGGAATTGAACCTGGGTCCTTTGGCTTTGGCAGCAAGTGCCTTACCTGCTAAGCCATCTCTCCAGCCCACTCATTTGCTTTTGTAGGTTTCATGAGTGTACCTTGTCCCTAGTTTTGTTGTAAATGTTTTCTATGAATTTTTCACTTGGAGCTTTAATAGCAATATGTTTTAATGAATACTGTAGTTTGATATGGTTTGTCCTCGCAGAAACTCACATTGAAGCTTCACCTCGAAGGAGTTGTGTGGGAAGTGGGTCCTATGGAAGGTATTTGGGCCAAGAGTACAGAACATTCCTATTCAGTTCTGAAGATTTGCTCAAAATTAGTCAACCAACTCCCAAATAGAACAAAAGGAATAAAAATTATAGGAGGCAATGCTTACTTTCAACTTGACACATTTGTAGTCAGAATATCAGCAGGTGAACTGGCATAAAATGAACAGGAAAACCATCAAGATGTATGGGGAGGAATGTTGGCCTATGTGACTTTAAATTAAAGGAGTAGGGGTTTTCTAAGTTGCCCTGTGAGGTGACTGACCCCAAGTGGAAAGCAGAGTTTCTACAGGTGTGGACAGACTTGTACAGCCCTCTCAAGTCAGGACCTTCTTCAGTGACCTGTCTGTGCCTGATCAATGAATCAGAACTCAATGTTAAAAACTGGACTTAGGGCTGGAGTGATGGTTTAGTGGTTAAGCGCTTGCCTGTGAAGCCTAAGAACCCCAGTTCGAGGCTCAATTCCCCAGGACCCATGTAAGCCAGATGCACAAGGTGGCGCATGCATCTGGAGTTCGTTTGCACTGGCTGGAGGCCCTGGAGTGCCCATTCTCTCTCTATCTGCCTCTTTCTCTGTCTGTTGCTCTCAAATAAATAAACAAAAATTTTAAAAACTGGATTTAAAGGTCCAGTTTCTTCCACTTTCTGTCTTGTTCTCACATTAGACACAACCATAGTAAGGTTAGATAAAATGTCAGCATCAGCCTTTGGCATATGTGTGTGGTCATGACAAATTCCATCACCACTCTGTGAATCTCTAGCTAGATGTAGAGACAACCTCCTAAGCATTTACATGAGAGCACAGAACATGTAGAAATAACTTCCAGCGTGTGGGGGCATACTGGAAAAACTGGTGATAAGATGTCAAGAAAACTTCAATTTTCCCTACTACAGAAAACATTTGTCAGACCTAAATTACCCACTGAACCATGAACAGAGTTTCCAAAAGACAGCCAATAGATGATGTGCATGCACATGATAATCAGGTTTGTAATTGTTTGCCTATCCCTCAGAATACACGACACCATGCTTCTGAGGAGAGAAGCAATGGACTGTAACACAAGACCTGGGTTCAAATCCTAAAGATGCCGTTTTCAGTAGTCTAGCACTGGGCAGAGGCTCACGCTTTTCTAAGCTTCACGATAAAGTTCTCCAAGGATTGCTAGAAATATTAAGGAACATCTGCTTGTGAGGTGCCCTGTGCCCTGGGCATCGTGGGACAAGGTAAAGCAGCAGGAGGAGGTCTCCACATGATGTTCTGGCTCAGTTTTAGTATAGCAGACACACAAAGCAGCTCGCCGGCAGCCCCCAGGCTGTCTAGCTCATGCCTGAATGCAAGAGAGACTCTCAGGAAATCATTGCTGAAGGGAAGCAGCTGTAAAGTCAGCTGTGGGACACAAAATGATCATCTACAGTGCTACTAGTTTTGGGGGACAAACCACAGTGATATTCTCTCTAAGCCACAGAACATCCATTATTGACTCACTTGTCAGTGTCTCCCAGTGCACCCAGGTACCCAGCAACCATAAGTTCCATGTGGGAGGAAGTTTTCAAAGCATTTGTATATAGAGTCTTATGGACCGGGTTGTATTCTGAAACTGACTTGTCTTAATCTCCAGTACCTCAGGTATGACTGTATTTGGATATAAGATCTTAAACCAGGTAATTAAGTTAAAAGTTTTTGGCAAAAGAACCTGGTCCAATCTGTTTCCTTGTAAGAAAAGGAAATGTGGACACATAAAGAGATGTTCACACTGAGAAAAAGCCACGTGAGGACACAGAGAGAAGAAGAGCCCAGGAAAAAACAAACCTGTTTACACCTTGACCTTGGCATTCCATCCTCCTAAACGGAGAGACTACAAGTCCTGCTATTTCAGGCCTCCAGGCTGTGGTACTTTGAAATGGCAACCCTAGCAAAGTAACACAGGTGTTCTTTTATGAAATCCTTATCACAATCCTTTGAGGCAAATACTGTGATTCCAGATGTATGAATACAGGAACTTTCATGAAGAGAGGTTATATGGGGTGGCTTCCGTTCACTCAGCTGATCACTTTGAACCCTGTGGCATCAAATCCTCTGACCCTAAGCATGTTCTCCACCAGGTCCTCCGTCTTCCTCTGCTGTTCTGGTCCATCTTTCCATGGAGAAGGGCAAGGCCCATCATAGAGGAGGAATCTACCTGAGTCATATTGATTGGGCACAGCCTTAGATCTCTTGGACACCAGTGCATCTCTAGGGTGTGCTGCTCTAGACCTTTGCTTTTTGCAGCTATTTTTCTTTGCTTTGAAAATCTGATAGAATAAGACAAGTTTTTAAAATTTGGGCCAATTTTTATTTCCCTAAGGAAATATGCAAAATAGAACTTCATGCTCCAACTTACTGGAGATCTCTGACTCTCATCTTCAGTTTTATTGGACCATTTAATAGACTCATGTACTTTATTTTATTTATTTATTTTTAGATGAAATCTAACTATGTAGTCCAAGCTGGCCTCAAGCTTGTAGTCCTCTTTCCTCAGCCTCCTGAGTGCAGAGATTATAGGTGAATAAGACCATATCTAGCTACACTCATAGACTTTACATCTGGAAACTTCATGATGTTCTGGGAAAATAGGAGCCTGAGGGTGGTTAAATTCATGTGCCCAGGTAAGTATATATTCCTAACTTTGAATAGGCTCTGTGTCAACTCAAAGACAATTAGTTGTAGGAAATTAAGAGGGAGATTGAGATGGGGGAAAACAAGCATTAGAAGTGGCAGCTTGACAGCGAGGGAGGATAGTTGAGCAGACAGCCAGTCACAGCATTAATTATACCTCATATATTGAGACCATATATGGAGGTAAAAATCACAGAATTCCTGATCACTCCCAAGATGTTCTTATGCTCACAGATCCATTAAATAATAACTGTTTATGATGACCTTGGACTCTCAAGAGAAGTTAAATTATACTCTACTGTGCTTCCTCAGCAGGCAATTATATAATGTTTAATTAATTTCAAAAATGACTAACATTTATTTAATGCTGTGTGTCAGGCTCCGAGCTACATGCTTTATAGGAATTATCTCATTTTAGAAATATTTCATCAAAATGGCTTTAACCAAAAATATTTTGATACTTAAGCGAAAGTTGGCTAGAAAATGCACTTATATGGAAAATGATGGCTTCCATGTCCTCTCTCTGTGTATGTGTGTATAGAAATGTAAAATGTCACACACACACACACACACACACACACACACACACACTCCCCTTGTTCATGAGAGACACATCCTGAGACTTCTAATAGGATAGGGTCAAATGTTATATTTGCTGTTTCTTACTGTTCATAAATGTTGATGATAAAGTTTACGGTATTAATTAGGCACAATTAGAGCAATTATAACAATGTACTATGGTATAAATTCCATGAACATGTTCTTTCCCTCAAGAACATTGCCCCTCACTCTCTCTTCTGCCTGTGATGATGGAACACTGCATCTATGTGAGATAAAGTAAGGAGGTGACATAAGCATTGTGACACAGCACTAGGCTGCTATGTAAGGTTATTTGAACACAAGCACTGCAAACTGTGACAGTCGGTCTGATGACTGCAACTGCAGGGCAGTGTCAGAGGGTGAATTGTATAATATAATCTGGATACAAGACAAAGGGATGTTCAACATCTCAAGAGAGAAAACACACGATTTCATCTGAGGATATGACTGGCAGCCAGGCATTCTGCAATTCCTCATCCCACACTCTCTGGATCTATATTTCATATAGCTTTCAAAGGCCACTGGAGTCCTAATTCCCCAGGCTGTTTTTCTCATCTCCCTCAGTGTACTCCACTCCTTCCCCAAGCTTCAGCAGCTCTTGCTTCCTGCCCATCATGTGTCACCTTGCTTTGCCACTCATCTTTTCACATGTATGTTGACAGCAATTCTTTCTGTGTACAACAGAATTTGGTGCCCTGAATCCTTTCCTGGCTCCTTTTATGCTGGCTGCTGATGGAGAGATACACTCATGAGGAGACAGAGGTATGTGATTCATCCACCCAAGCTCTGAGAGCTTCAGGTTTCTCATCTGGACAATAGGGATTAGACCACCCACCTCTGGGGGTTGATGCAGATAGGAATCAAAATAACATATGAGCTACTGGAAAGATGGCTTAGCAGTTAAGGCGTTTGCCTGCAAAGCCAAACGATCCCAGTTTGATTCTCCAGGACCCACGTAAGCCAGATGCACAAGGGGGCACATGTGTCTAGAGTTGAGTTCATTTGCAGTGGCTGGGTGCCCTGGCATGCACATTCTCTCTCTCTCTCTCTCTCTCTTTCTGCCTCTTTCTGTGTCTCAAATAAATAAAAATAAAAAATAACATATGAAGACAGTTTTTCAGCTTCAGCATTGCTATTTAAGTATTAGTTATTTATAGTGCATTTTACATCAAATTTGATACATTAAGACATGGTATTCCAGGAGGATGTTGTTAGGTAATAGACATGCTCCTTTAAAAGGACAAATGTGGGCTGGAGAGATGGCTTAGCGGTTAAGGCGCCTGCCTGCTAAGCCTAAGAACCCGGTTCCAATCTCCAGGTCCCACGTTTAGCCAGATGTAAAGTGATGCAAGGGCGCAATGCTGCACTTGCTCACAAGGGGGCACACGCATCTAGATTTCGTTCATAGCAGCTGAGAGGCTGTTGGCTCGCCCATTCTCTATCTGTCTCCCTCTCCCTCTCTGTCTGTCTCTCTCTATGTCTCTCTCCAAAAATAAATAAAAATAAAAAAATTTTTTAAGGACAAATGCTAGTCCTTCAGAGAGAAATAACCATGCTCCCCACTGTGCATGGTTCTTTCTCCTTCCAAGAACAGACAAAGAGAGAGAAGGCTGGCAGCCAGTGTGGGACAGCAGGACCAGTAAAACTGATTTATGATTTTTCAACCTATCCAGTGCTGTCTCCTAGCCCCTAACACTAGCAACCCAAGTTATATCCTCACATAGCAAGGCTTTGTCAGCAGCTAAAGGCACTTCTTTTTACAAGGCTAGAAAAGTAAGGGATCTCCTTTGTCCTGAGAGATTCTCCTGTTGACCCTTGCTGCTTCTGGGTTTGCAGAACAAACGCTTGAGCCAGACCTTTCTGAGTACAGCTTGATCTTCTCACTCAAACTATGGTCTTCAGATTTTCTTTCTCAGATTTGGGGTTGAGCTATTGGAATGTTAGATATTCCTGAGGCTGACTGAATGTTTATGACCCTCTGAAATACAGGTGTTAAGATCCAGTCCACAGGGTGATGTTATTAGGAGATAAAACTTTTGGAAAATTATTAAGTTATGAATGAAGAGCCCTCATGAATGTGATTCTGTCCTTAGAAAAGACATCTAGAGAGATTCCTTATCCCTTCTTCCATGGAGACGCAGTGAGAAGAATGCAAGTGAAACAGGAAATGGTCATTTCTAGGCCTCGGCAGACACATAATCTACTCACAACTTGATCTTAGACTTCTAGAATTTCTCTTATTTCTGAACCAGCCAGTGTTTGATACTCTGTTATAGCAGCCTGAGCTGACATTCTCTATTGGGGGCTTGAAGTGGAAATAAATGTAAAGAAATGTGAATAACGCCTGAGCAATCTTTTAAAATTAAAAAAAATATTTATTTGAGAGAGAGAAAGAGGCAGTTGGAGAGAATGGGCATGCCGGGGCCTCCAGCTGCTACAAACAAACTCTAGACGCATGAGCCACATTGTGCATCTGGCTTACATGGGTCCTGGAGATTAGAACCTGGGTTCTTTGGCTTTGCAGGCAAGCACCTTAACCACTAAGCAATCTCTCCAGCCTCTGAGCCATCTTTAGAGCAGTCCATGCTTCAATTACAGATGGCAGCTTTGAGAACAATGATAAACCTGACTTTGAATAAACAGCCAGGACCAGACCCTCCCACCCAGTGGTTCTGAAAAGGTAGGGAGAATGTCTTCTGTCCCCACTTCACTATTTCTGGCTCCTCTTCTTCTGGAGGTCTTGGTACTAGACTGGCAGCTGCTCTTCTGCTGCCAGTTAGCACTATCTTCCATCAGGTATATCTTGTCTTTAAAACAAAAGGACCAACTTATAATGGTTGGGACACTGTTGTTCTATTTTCTAATTAAAGCCAGATAGTTTTTTTTAAAAAAGGAAATTTTAGGATGGGAGCACAAGGCTATTTTACTAGACAAGTACCTGTTTATTACAAAATGCCCTAAGGGGCTAAAAGGACTGTCATACTATGTGTTCCCCTGAATGATTTTCTTGAGTTTGAAATGCCAAGGGAACGCATTTTGCTTTTCAAAACATCCTTCTGCATTTTACAAGTACTGGTAACTAGTGCTTGTAAACTACAGCAGTACAAGCTATTCCAAGAAGTGGGTGAGGTCTAGAAAAAGTCACACTTCTCTTTCCACCTTCATATCCATGACTTGCTTTTAGTTTGTATGCACTTGGCCTTTCTGTAACCCTTGACACTGTGTACTAATTGTTTGTACTGACTTCATTCATAAGGGCTTCGCTCATTAGAAAGCCTGCCTTTCTTTATCTTGCCTTCTTTCTTCCTTTCCCCTTTCCTTCCCTTTCTTTTCCTTTTCCTTTCCTCTTTAATTTTGTCCCCCTCTTCTGCCTCCTCCTTCTCCTTCTTTTTATGGGGCAGGGCATCACTGTGGACTCAGGTTGGCCTCAAACTCCATTCTCCTGCTGCAGCCTTCAAGTGCTAGGATTATAGCCCACCTATCACTAATAGCTTTTATATTCAAACAAATATTATTTCTTTTCTTTTTCTTCAAATCTCAATGTGTTCTTCTTTACTGAACCCTTAAATATAACCTCAGCTTCATTAATCCAGTGAAAAATTTTTACAGCTTTCCTCTTCTCCCAGGACCTCTCCTAGGAAAGGAAGGAACAGGTCACAGACTTTTGGGCTCAAAATGACTCAGTGTAGCCTACTAATAAAAACCTAACGTGTAGCCAGGCGTGGTGGCACATGCCTTTAATTCCAGCACTCAGGAGGCAGAGGTAGGAGGATTGCCATGAGTTTGAAGTCACCCTGAGACTACATAGTGAATTCCAGGTCAGCCAGGGCTAGAGTGAGACCCTCCCTTAAAAAAACCAAAAAAGAAAAAAAGAAGAAGAAGAAGAAGAAAAGAACTTAAAGTGTTGGCTATGGGCTTCAAGGCCTCCAGGCTCCTTGGAATGAAGTTTTTGTACTTTCTGTCCACGTTTTCCACTCCACACAGGTGTGGTCTCCTCCGTGCTGAGCCTGCTGGATGCTGAAACCCTACACTCTCACTTGTCCTGTTTACCTCTTTCTGGCTCTCCAAAATATTCTGTAAAGTCACCCCCCATCTTCTCTGCTGCATCCAGTCGTCCTCTGGCCTTTCACAGTGCTGGCCTTACAGTAGTATGACAGCATGCAGTGCCCTCTGCTTGGAATTAGAGCTGCTCATTCACCTGCCTTCCTCGTTGGGTTGTTAGTTCTTCCTTGGGAAGGGCAGTACCTCACACTTCTGTTTCCTCCTCCTTTGTACATAGCTTTGATCTATAGAATTGACTGAAGAATTATGTTAATACTTTGTAGGTTACTAAATTGCCACCTTCTAAATACCTTTAAATTATTCAAGTTGGCCTCTCAGGTAGAAATATTTCAAGTCCACAAAAGACAGGTGCTGACTTGAGAACTCTCAGGTTACCAAATCTCATTAGCTTGATGCTTCTGTGCTGGGCTTGTTGCCCATGCTTGAAAAACAAAACCATAAATTCTCCTGGTTCAGGTGCTGGTGGACCCTCCTGGAGCTGGTCCTTGCGTGGCCAGTGGTGTTGGCTCCCCAACAGGGAGTATCTGTCTCACTGTTATCAGTGATACGGGCTTGTTGGGAGGGGAGCTGGAACCCACAGGACAGCTAGGAGAGATCAGATGGCCATGCCTGCTACCTGAAGAGCTGTTCCCTTTGGGATAGAAATACTCAGAACATGGCTCGTTTAGTCACAACAACCTGCTGCAGATGGGCAGAGAGGAAATTGAAGTTGGCTGAGGATGTTCAGTATCATCTGAAAGATCTCAGATGCTGGGAGGCTGGAGAGGTGGCTCAGCTCTTAGAGATACATGGTTGCAAAGCCCGTGGACCTGAGTTCAATTCCCAAGCAACCTATGCTGCAAAAGACCTTGTTATGTGCATTAAAATGAAGGTCTCTGGTACATGCATTTAATCCCAGCAATTGGGAGGGAGAGGTAGGAAGATCACTGTGAGTTCAAGGCCAGCCTGGAACTATAGAGTGGGTTCCAGGTCAGCCTGGGCTACAGTGAGACCCAACCTCAAAAAAGCACAAAAGAAATTTAAAACAATTCAGTTGCTAAGTGTCGAAGCCAGGGTACAAGCATGAATTAAACCCCAAATAAAGAGCAACAGAACTAGAGAAATAATAGTTTTTCCTTATTCATTGTCAAAACTCTATGTCAGATATCTTATGCTTTCATTCTCTTATTTATCTTATTTACCCTTGGGAAATGAATCTAGTCTTATTTTTTCCTTCTAAATAGAAGATCTCATATATCTATACCTATATCTATATCTATCTATCTACCTATCATCTATCATCTATCT
Source organism: Orientallactaga bullata (assembly GCA_004027895.1). Classification (NCBI taxonomy): domain Eukaryota; kingdom Metazoa; phylum Chordata; class Mammalia; order Rodentia; family Dipodidae; genus Orientallactaga; species Orientallactaga bullata. The sequence goes on from PVKW010006311.1 coordinate 66,314, forward strand.
ATCTATCATTTATCTATCATCTATGATTGGTTGAACAAGCCTATTAATGTGAAAGCATAAAAAGGGGAAAATCCAGTGTTCCCCTAATAAAACAGAGCTGCCTATTCAAATATGAGTCACTTTTTTAGCATAATGTGGAAGAAGCCTGGGAACCTGACACAACATATATGTACACTGTGATAACTGTGGCTTCTTATAGATCAAGCATGATGTTTCTCCTATGTCTCCTTTTGAATCTAATTCTATTTTGTTACTAGCTTTCAGTTAAATCCATTGAGAATAGATTCAAGTTAATAATGGATTATAACAGGATAAAATATTGGCTCTAGCTATTCCTTTATACTTATTAGTCAATAAGAAATACATGATAATTTAATATTACTTTAGAGGAACAAGGATGAGATATGGAAGTGAAGAGATTGGGGTACAGCAGATTCAGTGCTCCCACCACTCCATTTTATGACAAAGATCATTAGGGTCACACTTAAGGACTTCCAGCAACAGATAAGATGATTTTGTATGCAAATAATTCCAAATCAATGGACCTGAAGCAAGAGACAATGAATGTCAAAATCCCTAGAAATTCTGAGAAAGGGCAAAATCGAGGCATTGCTCCCTGATTTTATTAGGTTCCAGGTGTCTGTCTTGTCACTGTGTCATCACTGCATAAGTTTCATCCTAATACTACACTCCCACATTGTTTCAACAGGGTAAGAGCTGGCAACAGACATTATCTCATCCAGACATGACCAGGATGGCTCAAACAGGAGATTTTAACTTGCCTTTTTATGAGTTTGGTTGAGGAAATACCTTCCAAGGCTCTATGGCAGATATATCGTCCAGGCCCATTTGACCAAACTTAGTCTAAGTCTTGATAAAGGATTGCCAAGTTTAGTATGGATCAATCATCATTTACCTGAATCTCAGAGCAAAACTGAGTTTTGCCCACACAGAAGAGGGAAGTGGGAATAAATATATTTACCTTAAGGTCATGAAATGTAGGCTACCCCAAAGAATTATGTTGTCAAATAACATACACCAAAATGGTCCTTAGGGTAATACCCTGGTGCATTTCTTACTTTGAGTAAAAAATAGTGGTACATTCCCATGCCTTGTGAGTCACTATGATAGGCATTTACAATCATCAGCATGTAGCAAACAGCAGGCTTTTAGTGATTCATTTGGATGGATGCCCAGTAGCTTGCTGGCATCCATTTCTCTTCCAGTGAAAATTTTAAAAATGCTAATGGACAGGAACTGTGGCCATAGTTTGAATAACTCTGTTAGGAACCATGCCTGCCAGGTGTCTTTTTGATGTGGAGGACTATTTGAACTTTGCGAGTTAGGATGACTTGGTAGAGAGTGCAATGCTCCCACAGGCAAAGTAGCTCAGTGTGGTTAAAAAATGTACAAGCTAGGGCTGGATCACATATAGTGGAATGGATGCTGTCACTCCCATGTTCTATGAGATTGGCAGTCATTTTCCTGCCTGGATTAGACTTGGCTAATGGGAAAATCTGTGAGATTGGGCAGTTTGAGTCTGTCAGTGGCCACTATTTTGGGGGTATATGGATCAGGTGTGGCAGGTGCATAGGTCTTTCTGCAAGTGACACTTGCTTGTAATAGCACATTTACAGCTTTTCTAGTTACCCTCACTTGATGGAACTCTAGCACTCCCCACTGCTAACACCTGTGACCTTTAGGTCAGCTTTGTTGGCACCCACGTTCCTAGCTCTTGTGGTAGACAGAAGGCTCTTGATTTTATCTTAAACACTTAAGACTCAGAATGCACAGAGTGACCACTGTTCTCATCAAATCCTGGTAGGTCTGATCCTTTTGCTCCTGTGTCAAAACTCACCCACAACACATACACACATGCATGCTCTCTCTCTCTCTCTGTGTTAGTTCAACTTCATTCTCTAGAGGTAGTAACTATTAACAATTTGATGTGTTTGTTCTATAAACAAACACACAGTTGCTTCACATATGTAATATTAATAACGTAACATAATTTAAATTGGGTCATACTATACCTATTATCTAGAAATACTTTTCTTTTTATATATACTGGATATTTTTTCATGATATAGGTTTTGCCTTCATGCTTTTTAAGGCTCCATAGCATTCTTTTATGTGGCTATACAATGGTATGCTTAGTTAATCCCATACAGAGGAGAATACAGACTATTGCCAGGGGGCAAGCACATTTAATATTTTGATACCTTATACAGACTGCCCTCCAAATGTTATGGAAATTTTCATCCCATCATATTATGATTATTTATTAGTTACTTGCTCTGTAAAAAGCCAAGATAAAGGTCATTTATTGTTTCTCATGACTGTCATGTTTTTACAGGTGTATGTATGGGAGGTATGTGTGCATATATGTATGTGTATTCATATGAGTGTGGATACATGTATGTGCAGTTTCACATGCATGTGATTGAGAATGCATGTGTAGGCCAGAAGTCAATGTCAGGTATCTTCTTCAATCTCTATCTCATTTTTTGCAACAAAGTCTCTCACTGAATCTGGAGTTCACCAATCCTAGACTAGCTAGCCAGCAAGCCCAAAGGACTCTCCCGTCTCTGCTTCTCCAGTGCAGGGAATACACTTACACCCCCCTCAAGTTTTTGTTTATAGGTTTGTTTTGAAAGAGGGTCTTGCTCTAGCTCAGGCTGCCTGGAATTCACTATGTTTTCTTAAGCTGGCCTTGAACTCATGGCAATCCTACCCATGCTATCTGAGTGCTGGGATTAAAGGCATGTGCCACCATGCCCAGTACCCACCCAACTTTGGTATGGGTGTTGGGAATCCAACCTCATGTCCTCATGTTTGTATCGCAAGCACTTTACTGACTGATCCATCTTCCCAGTCTCCTATACATTTTCCAATTTGCATATTTGTCACTTTATCTCTATACTTTTCAGAATGAATATAAAATCTAAGGGTCATGTAAATTGGGAGTAAATGCTCCCAAGGAGTAAACCAAGAATGAAAATACAACCTAATTTTCAGACTGATGTACTAAATTTATTATTTCTAATTTAGCATTCTTGGCTCTTAGCCTAGAATCCTTTCATGAAGGAATTTACAAATAATTTTTTGCAACTTGGTATTAGATTGAGCCACATAAAATTACTCTTTGTGAATTTTAAAGATGGCACAATATATAGACAACATTGTTTATATTGAATGAATAGTTATTGCAGGAGTACTATATATACAACTATGGAGCATTTAAAGTAATGTTGGGTATAGAGATGACATCAAGCTTAAAAATTCACAGGAATGAGAGTTAATGAATAATCTACTGGGTCTCTGGTTTGAGAACTAAGTGCCTCCTTCCTTTCTTACAGAATCCCAACACTGAGGCAGACGTTCAAACTGCCATTTCTTTTGTCTCATCTAGTAGGATGGGATGCATTCTGTAACTATTACCAAAAAAAAGTGTTTTTAAAGTTATATTTTCTTAGAAGATAGGTGATTTAAAAGTTTAAAAATAATATATAGATGCCAGAAAAGGCCATAAGTAAGGAAGTGTCAAGAATGAACTTGATGACCTGTCATTACCCATAGGTGCTACAAGTACACAACAACTGTGTTAGTTTAGATCAAGCCAGCTTTTTCTCCATAACACAGCTCACTTCAAAAGCAGCATGGCTGTACTAATTCTCACAATCCCCATGTGGTGACGCCACGAGTCAGGAAGGATACTATGCACACACAGGTCACACCACACTAAAGGCCAATGGTTCACATTGGGTAATGAACATCAGACAAGCCAGTCTCCTTCTGAGAAAGTGAGCAGGGTCAGTACTCAAGTTGTGACCATGACCTGCCTAGTTGAATGCTTTGGGAAAATTATCAATACATTCAACACAGTAGTGGGAAGAATCAAGATATAAACAGAACACACACAGATGGAAAATAGAGGAAAAGAACAGGACAAGAACTAAAGAAGCTCCAAGCTGTGGGATAATATCAACTGGTTTCAGGTGCATGTAGTAGAATGCCAGAACAGAAAACAGAAGAAAGGGACACAGAAATATTTGAAGAAGCAGTTGCAGAGAATTCTTCAAAATTAATGAGTAATACCAAACACATACCCAAAACTCACAGACTATTATTTAAGATAAAGACATTGTAAAACCAAAAAAAAATAAAACAAGCAACAAACACAGACAATTAGCCAAATTTGCAACAACAACAACAACAACAAAAAACCCACTCCAAAACCTTCACACTAAGGTGTGTCACATTTCAACCCTTGCCCTAAGGTATGCTGAATTTAAACCCTTACACTAAAGTGTAAACCTTTACACTAAGGTATTACATATTTAGATTTATAGGAAGAAAAGATTCTGAAGGCAACCATCAAACTTAATGTCACATTAACGCAAGCAATAAACATTTCCATGGTAGATATCTTATTAGAAATTGTGTGACTTTAAGACATCTAGAACATGCTTAAAGAAAACAAGCAACTATCAACCCCAAATTGTACACATCAAGAAAATCTCCTTCAGAATGAAGAGGGATAAAGATGTTTACATTGCCTTGAGTCAGAAGCCAGCCTGGGGATACAGAAGATGTTCCCCCACCTTGGCAGGAATGGAACTGTGTCTGATCCAGATTTATCCACAACAGCTGTGGTGCCCCCTGCTGCCTCCACAGTTTAACACACTACCTTGGTGGGCTGAGGGGTTGAAGTCTGCCCTTTGAATCTGCAAATGTCTTCCCCTTACAAACCTGAATCTGAAGAAAGAATATACAGTCAATCAACTATAAAGGCTTGTCCATGCTGTTTTCAGCTTTCCTTGATATCTCTGCCCACTCTCTGCACTTTGACCTCTGTCTGAATACAGGTAAGTCTGGCTCTCCATCCACACACACCCAGTCTGGCTGGAGTGGGGGAGAGCAGAGCACTGTTTCTTGGCCTGGGTCATTTTCTGCTTGCCTCTGTTTTATGCTTTAGGGTAACCTGTCACTTTAATTACATGTATGATTTTCCTCTGATATTTGAGTCTACCACATATGTATTTTCTATGAGAGATTATATGAAACTTCTGGGTATACACAGCCTTCGGTCCAGAAGTCTCCCCCACCCCCAAAGCCAGTGAATGATTTTCACTACGTTAGTCATGCAGGCACAACTTTATACATGACACAAGCTACAAAAACTGCATGGACTTGCAGCAATGACAGACAATTACACAACTAACAGAGGTGGCAAATAAGGTTTTTGTAAACCGTGAGCAAGAAGCTGAGGAAAAAGCAGAAGAAAAGAACAAGACATGGTTTTCTTGGAAGCAGCCATAGCTAGAGGAGATCCAACACAACTAAATAGGCTTCCACAGAAACGGGGTAACAGAAGGAGGCTAAGGCTTAAGCAGGACCAGCGTGAGACAGGCCACTGGAAAAAACGAATGTCCCCAATGGGAGAAAATGAAGGGACCATAGAGAGACACCCACCTTCAAACCAGGAGCCATCAGCAGAAACCTAATTCACAGTTTTTCAGACTTGCAGGCAGTGACATGGAATAGGACAGACCTGACTCCATGATCTTGGGCCCTTGGGAGCCAATGGTCACAATGAAAGTAGGGCACCATCCAATAACCTTCATGGTAGATAGCGGCCAGGAACAGTCAGTGGTGACAGTGCCAGTGGCACCCCTAACAGACCGAACAACCACGATCGTTGGGACAACTGGAAATAGAATTAAGCTGTCCTTCTGCAGAACTCAAACTTGCCAGTTAGGAGACCACTTAGTAACTCATGAATTCCAGTATACTCTGGAGTGCCCTCTTCCCCCCCGGGGAGAGACATATTAAGTAAACTCGGGGCTCAGATCACCTTCTCACCAGACAGGCCAACCACCCTATCTCTTAACCATAGACCAGCCTTGAGGATGGCTGTAACTGTGGCGAAGGACGCTGAATGGGGTCTTTACACTATAGATGAAGTCCAAACCAACCCTGCAGGTTCTTAGGGGAATTTCCCCGTGTGTGGGCCAGAGAAGAGGTTCCAGGACTGGCTAGGAATCATGCACCTATTGTGGTGGGCTTGAAACCAGGTGCCAACCCAACCAGACTGAGACAATAGCCACACAGCGAGCAGCGCATCCGGGATAGAGATCACGTCCAGCGTCTGTGTGAAGCCAAGGTCCTGAGTGAATTTAAACCTGCATGGAACACACCACTATTACCAGTCAAGAAACCTGGAGGGAATGACTACTGGCCAGTCCGGGATCTCCCAGCCAGCAATAGAGCTTATAACTATTCACCCTGTAGTACCTCACCCACACCCCCTTCTGAACCTATTACCTGCTCATGCTAGTTGGTTTATATGTATTTGGATCTTAAAAAGGCCTTCTTCTGCCTCCCATTAGCACTCATAAGCCAGCCTCTATTTGCCTTTGGATGGGAAGATCCAATTACTGGGAGAGGAACTCAGCTGACCTGGACCAGGCTACTACAGGGTTTCAAAAATTCACCCACCTTATTCAAGGAAGAGCTAGCCACAGACCTCACTGCATTTCCAGGAGAGGCTTTGAATTGCACCCTGCTCCAGTATGGAGATGACTTGTTGCTGGCTAGCCAGACTCAAGCGGATTGCCAGGAAGGAACGGAAGCCCTGTTAGCACTCCTCTCAAACACTGGGTACAAGGCGTCATGGGAAAAGGCCCAAATATGCTTACAGGGTTTCTGCTGGATCTAGATTCCGGGCTATGCAAACATTGCCCGCCACTGTAGGAGACAATAGCTGAGCCAAGCAATGGCTCTCTGGACTGGAGACCCAAGCAAGAAAGGGCTTTTAAGGAAAGAAAGGGACTGTTAACTAGGGCCCCAGCATTGGGCTTGCCAGATGTGACCAGGGACTTTGAGCTTACATGTGTGAGAAGAATCACAAGGCACTGGGAGTTCTCACCTAAAGGATTGGACCTTGGCAGCATCCAGTTGCTTACTTGTAAAGAAACTACATCAGGTAGCCTCAGGACGGCTACCTGGCCTCTGAGCTTTAGCAGCGACTGTGACTCTAGTCAGGGAAGCTGACAAGCTCACACTGGGACAGAATCTAAATGTGAAGGTTCCTCATGCTGTCACTGTCTCGGTGGATAGCCAAGGGCCTAAGTGGCTGGCAAGCACCAGGATGACCCACTACCAAGAACTGCTCTGAGAAAACCCCTGGGTCCTACTTGAGACAATAAGGATTCTAATCCAGCTACTTTTCTACCCACTGAGATGGGACCCCAGGGCCATGATTGTGAGGAAGTAATGGAAGAAGTCTACTCTAGCAGACCAGATTTATCTGATACCACACTGCAGAATCCAGAGCTGGAACTATTCACAGATGGAAGCAGCTCTGTCCAGGAGGGTCAACAAAAGGCGGATTATTCCATAACTACAAGAGATGAGGTACTGCGGCTGAAGCCCTTCTGCAGGGTTGGTCAGCCTAACACGTTGAGCTCTGGGCACTCATCCAAGCGCTAGGTTGGTGGAAGCAAAGCGAGTCAACATATAAACTGACTCCAAATCTGCTTTGCTACCTTGCACGTGCATGGGGCTCTGTACAAGGAAAGGGGACTTCTGACTGCTGGGGGATAAGAAATTATAAAAAAAGAGCAAATCACCCTTCAACTATTGGAGGTAGGCTGGAGGACAGCCCAAGTGTCAGTAATACACTGTAAAGGTCACCACAAAGGGCCAGACCAGATCAGCAAGGGTCATCTCCTGGCCGACCAGACTGCTAAAGAAGCTGCCAACTGACCCAAGTTGATGGCTGGTCCAGAGCCCCTTCCCAAAATCCTCATAGCCCCCAAACTGCCTCCCTCACCAGTATATAAAAAGGAGGAAAGACAATTACATTAGAGGAGGGGGGAATAAGAAAAGAATGGCTGGTAGGAGCTCCCCAGTAGGAGGCTGTTTATTCCTAAAGCAGTGGCAATGCAGCTAGTGAGACAGTATGATGAACTGACTCATCTGGGAAAAATATGTCAGAAAATTTGTTGAAACCATATTACTTCATCCCTAGGCTCCCCACTCTGTGTACATAGATAAGCTCCAGATGTGTGACATGTGCTAAAAATAAGCCAGTTAAGGCCCTTGCCCAGATCCTGGGGTGTAAATGACTGGAACCTCAGCCTTTGAGGACCTGGAAGTAGATTTAACTGAAGTCAAACCTTTCAGGGGATATGAGTATTTGATTGTGCTAATATGCACATACTCCAGGTGGACAGAAGCTTTCCCAACACAGACAGAACAAGCCAGGGAAGTAGCAAAGGTTTTGATTTTGTTTTTGTTTTGTTATTTTTCGAGGTAGGGTCTCACTCTGGCCCAGGCTGACCTAGAAATAACTATGTAGTCTCAGGGTGGTCTCTAGCTCATGGCAATCTTCCTACCTCTGCTCCCAAGTACTGGGATTAAAGGCGTGCACCACACCTGGCAGTAGCTAAGGTTTTGCTGAGAAAAATTATTAGGAGATATGGGCTGTCCCCTTTATAGGGCCAGACAACAGACCTGCCTCTGTGGATGAAATAATCCAGACACTGACGGAAATACTGGGAATCAAATGAAAGCTCCATGCAGCCTACAGGCCCCAGAGCTCAGGAAAGGTGGAAAGAGCAAATCGGCCCAAGGATATCCAGACCTGCCACTCCGGATCATCCTGCAGAGGAGTAAGGAGTGCTCCACAGATCTGCAGCTCTGCTCTGACCACACCTGAATCTGGTCAGTCCACCACAGCTGAAGCTTGAGGATCTACAGGCCTGCACCATTCGCACAACTGGGAGCCAACTGGTCTATCTATGCATGCCTGAAGCTCGAGGAAGTCTACGGGGGACACCTCTGAAAAGCAGGTACGATGTCATTCCATCCCATTGGGTCTGACAGTGGTACTGTTACTGGTATTCGCAGTAGGACTGGGGGCAGTAGCCTCACGAGATTGGAATCTGAGGGAAAGAATATATATAGTCCTATTTTACATAATGGCAGAAAGCATGATTGGAGGGGTTATCTTTATTTTTAGAAGTTTGTGTTATGTCAATTCATACAGCACTGGGAGATGCTCATGATGTCGTACATATGCCCCAAAATGGTATGAGAGAAATCAGACTTCCTGCCCAGTCCAGCCTGGGGAAACTAGGAAGGTGTCCATCCCCATGTCCATGTCCTATCCCCAGCGTGACAAGCATTAGAGAAAAGGATTTATGTATTGGCCAAAACAAGACCCCCAGAGAGCTCTGTGACTGTAATTGGCAGCACTCTCAAATGAAAACCTCACCTGCTACTTGTTACCAGGAGGAAAAGGAGAACAACTGCACCTCTCATGGGGATAGAATTCAGACCAGCCTGACGTGCCTTACTTAAATCAACCCCAGAGCCAGTAACCATCATCCCCCGGGGTTAAGGACACCAGCGCTTCTAAGTGTGGACGTGAATGCTCATCACACAGGTCTTTCTCAGGGAATCCAGACCCTCACACCCTGAGCGTGATAGCTGGCTTAGCCTTGGAATATTGCTTCAGAGCCATGCTAAAGTTACAGAGAATAGAATACAGCCTACACAAAGACTGAGGGACTGAGCACTGAGGGACTGAGAGATGGTCTACATGCAGGCTCTTAGGAGTTGATTTGGAGGCTCACGTACCTGTTTCTGTGCACCCCTAACTCTGGTGGAGCAGTTCCTGGCATCATCAACAGTCCCTGCACAACCGCAGGTGGAGGCAATGTGACCCCCCTCACAGACTGTAACCCAGGCTCATCTACCTACTGTGCAACCCCTACCCACAGCTATAGCCTCCACAGGGCCCTTGCTGGGACAGCTTACAGTCACATCAAATGTGCTGCCCCAGAGCCTGACTTTACCTTATCCTGTGTCCATGCAAGAGCTATGTACATTCCGATCCCATGGAATACCACCTCCTGTGTACTAACCCCGGGCGGGTCTGTTCCCAAAATAGGGTGTTGACTTTCATATTTTGCAATGAGGCATGTGGGAAGTTTAAAGAAATGTGGTATTTGCTACAAACTTAGTTTATACTTCTAGATCCAAGGACAGTGGGTCCATTGCTTTTCAATTGGCCAACTTGCCATCCATTCTTTAACCCAGGGCTTCTGGAAGTCCCTCATGTCCTTCTCCCAGGGCAGGATTATACCCCACAGTCTATGGGGGAAGATCCCTACAATAAACTCATAAATAACATCCACCAACTCCTAAATGTAACTACTCCTGACCTAGCAAAATATTGTTCACTTTGCCTATCTCTAAATAAACCCCACCCCATCGCTATCCCAGTCAGGTCTGCAGACACTAGAAATGACTGGCATTCAGGGGGCACCAGGAGAGTTAAGCTAACAAATGTTAACTTAGCTGTGAAAGCTCCATGGGGTGTACAAGCCAAAGATACAGGAACCAGATGGGGTACCTTGCTAGGGAACAATGTCAAAATGTTACAATTATTGACCCCTGTTTTCAAACCAAGACTTGGTGTAAGCCAAGACTATTTGGGGTAGGGTTATGCTTTGTATGTGGGACAAATGCTTTTTCCTGTTTGCCAGATAATTTGACTGGACTATGCCCTCTGGTGTACACCACCCCTCAGGCAGATATTGTGCCTGGAGACCAGCTACTTTCCATACAATAGAAGCACAGGCTAAAACAAAAAAGGGTGATACAGGTATCCCTTCACTGGTTGACATGGGTATTGCAACAGGAATAGGAACTGGGGTTTTTATAATACCTTGTGTGCTAAATCCATAAATGATGTACACTAAATAGCTGAGTCATTGGTGGATCTATAAAAGCAGCTCAATTCTCTGGCCACTGTGTTTATGCAAAACTGGAGAGGCCTGAACCTGCTTAAAGCTGACAAAGGAGGCCTATGCCTGTTTTAAAATGAGGAATGCTGCTTTTATGCAAACAAATCTGGAATTGTTATGGATAGAGTTCAAAGGTTAAAAGAAAGTGTGGCTACAAAGAGAGAAGAATTAGCAAATTCCTTGTTGTCATGGGTCAACTATTGGTCTTGGGCTATAGTTTATGCCCCTGATTGGGCCACTAACAATCATCCTCTTAGGATAACTATCTTGGATTTTCTAATTAGATTTATCACCACAAGATTGGAGGCAGTCAAGATGCAAATGCTCTCAAACCCGAGAATTTATTATCGTCTAATAGAGCAAGACTCAGATTTATAAAGGTTGAAGTCTTTTATAGATGAGACAAGACATCAAAACGGGGAAGCTCCTGAGGAAATACCATGTTACTGTATTATTTTAGATAAAATATAAATGTTCTTGGACTTTCAGTGATAGATGTTGCACTCCCCTCTTTTGGGGCTGCAGCTGGGGAGATTAAAACAATTAAAAGTTTATGATAGCTAACAAGAAGTCTGTGACTCCTAGCCTGACTCCTTGCATACAACATATAACCACCTTATCTTAGGAGATGGCAAATGGTAGTTAATCTCATTTGACAGAATGCTGCACTCACAGCTCATCCATTTCTCCTTCAACATGGGGAAATTCAGACCAAGGATTGTAAAAGGTATGTAATTCCAACACAGTCTGTATCGAGCATCTCTGTTGATTTTGGTATTAGCCAGCAGAGGTCCACATGTGAATAAATGCTCTCTCCCTCTCTCCGAAGTGGATTTTGCCTCATTATCCTCATTGACTCAATAATTTCTACAACATTGGAACCATTGTTGGTGACTGCCATTTGGTGATTGGTGATCTTCTGTAAACTGTTTTGGGCTTTTACATCATCTGATGGTCTCTAAACTGTTTGGGAGACTGACATGTGACAGGGATGGTTACAAGCCACTGGGGTTATGTGGAGCCATTTCAGATAGAGAAATGGGTATTGAAGAGATCTCTGTTATCATTTGTGTAACTGTGGAAGTATTAAGGCTTGACTGTCCTGGAGCACCTTAGGGAAAGCCCTAGATGACTGAACTTTTACAAAGATTCTAGATGAGTGGTCCTTTACATCCTTACTAAGGATGGTTTCTAAGAGAGCGTGGGGCAAAACAGTCTGCTCCTGGAGCTCTGAAAATAACAGAGTAACAAGCTTTTGGACGCGATTTTCTTCTTTCT